>JAJIYU010004563.1:0-24156 GCA_030144865.1 Tinospora cordifolia
TTGTTTCCTGCTTCAAGTTAAATCCTGCAAAACACTTAAATTCTTTCCCAGACATCATTTCTCATAAAAGATTAACAAAATTCATCAAAACAAGGTTTAAAAGTTATTAAGTAATGCAAATCTCTAACTACATGTAATTATAACTAATTTATGCAATTTCAACTTATACTCTCCTTTATTTCCTCTAAAATGCAACAATTAACCTATTATAATGTGAGTTTGCTATGCAACTAACAGGTTCATCAACAATCTATTCATTATACATAGAGAATTCATCAAGGCCACTCAGGGGACAGGGCATATCTAATCCTTTTTCTAAGACTTGTGTTACAATCTCACTTAAAAACAAAGTCAATAGATAAAAGTAATCACATATCGACTAAATGTGATACCATAAAAATTCAACTATCAAGTTTAATCACCAACAAAATAATGCTCTTAAATTTTACTGAAACAAATAATGTCTACGCCCCATGGCCCCCTATTGTTAAACTTATGAAGAAAATTAACTATGAATCTACAAGGCCACCATGCCCAACAAAAATGAAACTATTACTGAAACTAACATTAGTTATGAAGATGTCTCCAACCTCTCCTTAATATTGCTAACCTCAAATGTTAAAAGTGGGGAGAGCTCAAAGAGCCTAGTGGATCGAACCAGATATTAAAACCATTATATCAATTAAATAAACACACATGTCACACACTTCCAAACATGAGGTGCTTCAAACAATAGGTTTTTATGAGTTGTCGTTGTGACTAAAAAGATTCTCCTTAATGTCCCCTATGGTCTAGAATATCATTGAAAGGTAACACCTTAAGGCCGGTTACCTATTAAGGACCCTAACTAGGGAATGAGGTCCTCTGTGACCCTCAGTCCCACCACACTACTATCACCATCATGATAATAGTATCAATCTTATCTCAAGAATTAAATATACAATCAAAGCCAAGTCTGGGTTAGGGACACTCACGATGACGCCTAATGGTTGGTCATTGCACCAACACGCGGTTAAGATCTTTTTTAGTCTTTTCTAAATGGGTTTCATAACATTGTACAATCTATTCCAGTAATTTCTAAAATAGTAACATGATATTCAATCATACAAACCATATGGATAATAAACACAAGTAAGGATATTTCATGTTATATTTCATGCATTCATCCAAGTCATTCAATATATCATTAAATATACACATATATAATTTATTTAAATTGAAATAATAATTTAAAACTTGATAGTCTTCACCACCTGTCCAGAGGTCCCGCCGCTTTGAGATCCATATTGCTTTGGATCTGCCTAATATGTTGACCTAATTTAGATCAACAAATATTTTTAGTAGATTTATTTTCTATCTTGAAACATGTTTTTTCATGTTTATTGTTTATTTTTTCACATCTTTATCTTTACACAGCACTGTCGTTATTTTTAGTGTGTTCATTATTTTATTCTCAATGTATTGTACACTATTGCCTGTAACACCCTACCTCCCCCTAGTAGCCCACATCATCTGGTTTTCTAGTTTGGAGGGCATAGTTACTATACTGCCCTCAAGTCAACAACTCAGCACATTAATGTCACGTGCAAACATCATTGATGGCCACTAGGGAGATAGAGCATTACTTTTATTTCTTTTATATCTATCTTTCCAATATCTCAACTCTATGAGACTTCCTGTGACATATTAACTCACAGAGATTTCAAATAAAACACTTTGAAATATTTAAATGAATTTAATGATCAATATCTTTATTTGAAAAGTTAATTTCAATAATCAAGGGTACAAAAACCTTTTATTTCAATGAAACATGTTCAAATGTAACAAAGGAAACTAGGGCCAACATGCCTGACTTTAAACCAAATTATAAAAGAAAACTCTAAAAGTAACATACATAGTCTCTGATCTTTAGTTTCCTAAAATGTTAGAAAAAAGGGTGACTCAAGAGCCTAGTAGATCATCCTAAATATTTAAATCATTATTTCAATCAAATAAAATATGAATGTCAAACACTTTCATAGATTAGACAATTCAAATAGTAACTTGTTTATCAGTTGATGTTAAGAATGAAATGAATATGTCTTAGTGTTCTAGATCAAGGGAAATAGGCCAAATACGAACACTCCAACCCATCGTCTATGAAGTGGGGTTAATCAGAACCCCCAGTTCACAATTTAGGATGTGGAGTCAATCTAGCACCCAATTCTAATTTAGAAAATCAAAATAACCAGCAAGCCAAGTTCGGGTTAGAACACTCACAATGAAATCCGTCACCGCGCTAGTACATAGTTATAATCTTTACTAATCTTTCTTTAGTGACAAATAACAGTAATAACAGATTAAATGAGATGAATAAACATGGAAACATCATAACATGGTAGTCATAATTCATGGCAATCTTAAATATGTTAATAGGTCATGATATCACATATATTACTCATGCATCAACATTCATCCACAGTATATCTCTAGGCATGCATATTCCATTCAAGCATAACATGTAGATTCAAAGCATGTTCCTAGACTAAGCAAGAATACATGCACCCTTAAACCATACTCTAATGATTCCTATCTAATGTGGCTTCAATTGTGTAAGAAAATCATGCTAAATGGGTCTCAATGTGGTCTTGGTTCTATAAACCACAATAGCAAAAAACATTATCATAATAACCAGAACACACAAGTATAAAATGGGAAGTGCGGATGCACTACCACAGTAACTAGAGAATATCACTAAGGAATAGATACATTGTTGTGGTAGAGTACCGTGGTAACCCATGGGAATCACAGAAGGTTGGATGCATTACTGTGGTAGCCTACCGCAATAAGCAGAGGGTAATGACAAAAGACTGGTACACTATCACAGTAGAGTACTGGAGTAATAAGATGGAAAGTCCAGAAATAGAGGTAAACAAGGGCACTACTACGGTAATCGTGATCACTATCGCAGTAACCAGCATGAAAATTGGATTTTTGTGTATGTTTCTCCCATCCTTTGCTCTCCTATAGCCTTGTGTAACACCTCGATCCCCTTGTTCTTAATTGGATTTAACCATTTAGTCAATGGACTTACCCATTTAGACAATGGAGTTAACCAGTTGGCGAGCTAGGCTAGTGTTACTTTACAAGTAACACACACTTGACTTTCTAATCCCAATATCCCATGCCTTAATAAAAAATGTACAAGGTTATATTGTAAGAAATAAAAGGAAATTAATATTCTTTATTTAATCATAAAGAAGAGTACATAAAAATAAAAATGCCTACAGCGTAATTAAAGACACAAGTGGGCAAGCATGCCCTACATAGAAAATTTCAAGATAAAAAGACTCTAAAAGGGAGGCGTCCCACAATCTTCTTCACAAGTTCAAATTCCTAAAAAATATTAAAGGAAGAGTGAGCACAAAGTTCAGTGGATCTTAAACAACTATGCTCATATGCAAGATATTAACACATACATATTCCAACCACTTTCAAGCATTAGGGCGTTTCAAGCATTTAGATTGTGTAAGTTGTAATTTAGACCAAAAGAGTTTTTCAACCCTTGATGTTCTAAACTAAGTGACTCCTTAAAGTGAAGTATGACATTTCTTAGTCTATTTCATTGGACTTTGGACTTAGGGAATCTAACCCATCAACCAATCACTTAGGTATTATAAACCTCATGAACTAATCGTAAGAAGAGAACACCTATAGTGTTACTCAAACAACTATGATGGTACATGGTTTGTATCACTATTTTTCTTATCTTAGATCTCATGTTCAAGAAATAATAATAAGGTTTCAGATCATACAATAAACTGAAAAATAAATTTCAGAATTTAAGAACACATGAAACAACTCATTCATCATTCAAAATCATGCACCAAAACTTGGAACTCATCCGTAAACATGATACTATCATGAATGATCATAAAAATAGGCATGATCTTAAACATTTATGGATCTAAAAAAATTGCATGAATGAGAATAAAAAATTGAAACCAAACATTAAAAAATTCAGAAAAACAAATCAGTCAAAATGAACATGCTAATAGCTTAAATATGAAAAAGGTTTAAGAGGGCAACTTCAACCTTAGCTTTTGATGTTTTCCAAAAATCCAACCGCATTTCGCCCATGCTTTTCACTTCAAACCTCCACAAAACCACTCTTTAATGATCACTAAAACTCTAAAACTAGAAGCCCTTCCTTAGGCACAAAATGAGGAGTCAAGAAGAGGAAGAGAAAGAAGAAGAAGGGAGCACACTAGTGGCGTTTTCACTTGCTCTCGAAATGAATGATTTGTGAACAATGAAGGGAGGTATTTTCAAACACACTAAGGGTAGGACTATCTTTCCCCTTTGAAACCTTTGCTTGTTCATCACACTTGTGCAAAAAGGCATATTTTTCTTCTCTTTCCTTTAGACGTCCAACTAGGGGTGTATGATATCAAAGCATGAGAGACACCATATCACACTCTAATTTTCAAATCTTGCACAAGGAAACTCTCCCTTTGAAGCTAGAATCAAATTTGGGTTTTTTTTGGATGGAATCTCTCTCAATCTTGGCGCTATGTGTACATGAGATCACTACATATACGCTTTCCATCTTAATTTTTCCCCCTTTAAAGGTGACGTCTAGGATGAGATCAAGAGTATCATTTTTGTTCTAGAATCTTCTAATAAAGATTGTCACATGTGCAAACTCATACATACACACATGTGGGCCAGTTTTGGCTTAATTGGCAACGAGGTGCACGTGATCACTATATGGTGTACATGGGATCATCCTTTTATGGATTTCTATAGGTGACACTTCTTGTGGGTGTATTGAATTATCAAGTGGTGCCTAATATCATTTTACATGTGTTCAAATCAGGGAAGACATTCCAAGGTGATTGGGTAGGGGGTGCCAGGATCATGGTGTTCCACCCATGTGACTTGCACAAGCTTTGGGTGGCCATGCCTTCACGGGTTCACATGAATTTAAGAAAAAAAAATTAATATCTCCCTAACCACTAGGAATTTAGGTTTATAACCTATAGTTTTGGAACCACATGATCAAGACATAAATTTTAAGATATAGTTTAGTCCAAGGCATTTTTCCTTAGAAACCTTCCTTATTTAGAGCCCATTGAAGATACTTTACCCAAAACTTGGCCAACTGTCCTTATTTTTGGATATGTGGTTTGTCTTGCTAGTTTATGCCATCCCATGGAATTTTAGGTCATTCCGAATCCTTAAAGTACCCTAAATTCCATTTCTTTCCTAATTTAAACCCCAGAAGGTGATTTGGCAAAATGAGAGCCCTAATCTCGACTAATTGAGCAAATTTTTGGATATGTTGTTCAATTGGCCAGTTCAAATCACTTTGCTTCATTTTACATGATTTTGGATTTCCAAATGAGAGTTTTAGTACTTGCCAAATTTAGCCCTGAAACGAGCTCGATTTCATTTTACACCCAAATTTCACTGAATAGACCTTGAATTTTGTTTCATTTGGTATGGAGTTTTAAGGGTTTTACACCTTGGCATCCTAATGCTTGTAATTCTAGACCATGAATCATGCATTTGAGACTTGGGTAAGGGTATTATACCTTTTTTGATTTATTGATTCCTCCAGTTTCTCCAAAAGATCGTCCAGCAATATGTTCCTGCTATTGTAATGCATAATTCTTGGTTCTCCTCCTTCCTACTACTATAGCTGTTGTGTGAAACAACCATGGAACAAAAGAATGCCAACAAGAGGGCTAGGAGAGTAGGAAGCGAAATGATTAGCACTTGTTTGAGTGGGGAGAATAGGGTGCTCATGTTGGTTTATATAGAGCTTAATTAGGATAAGTTTATGAAGCTTTTGGGGTTGTTTCCTTGGTAGCAATCTTTTCTAACTCCTTTCCTTTCTATATTATTTGTTTCCAATGCACAAAATATTAGGAAGTATTGATTTTAAAAGTTGCCCACGCATTAGAAATTTCATAGAGCCGTTTTGAAAACTTTTCATAATCTTTTTCATGCAAGTTTCCTTCACATTACCATGGTAGTAAGAAGGCATTTCCACAGTAACTATAACACAGTGTTTTTGTTGGATTTATTGGGCATGAACACACCACCATGGTAGTGAACATCATTACCGTGATAAACAGTGAGTTGGTCATTTGCAAATTTTTGTGTTTTGTTTCACTTTACCTATCCCTTCGTACATTTGATTATACATATTTAACATCATAAATTTCATGATTTTCTCAAAGTTTACTTTATTTCATTTATTTTATTTTAATTATTCAACAAAATTTCAGGGTATTACATTGCCGCAATTTATTTGAGGGCTTGGCCAAAATATTGTTTTTCATTCATGAGCTGTATCATGATGAATTTATTTAGTCATTCTACTATTAAATTGAGTTTCTGAGATTTAATTTAATGATGTCGTGCATATTTTACATGATTATTAAATTTATTTTCATTTATTACACATGAAATGTTCATTCTACGCATCTTTATTTTTGATAAAAGCTATTTAATTTCCTTAACATTTAACTTTATTTTCCAGCAAGCCGAAATTTTTGACTTTTCCTTTTTTAGAAATTTTATTTTTTTGATTTACTTACAAATTGTATTATTTTCATCAATTATACAATTTGTACAATTTACTGATTACTTTTCAATTATCTACTCATAGCCCATGAGTATTTATGATTTTCAGCTATTTAGATTATTCTTTATGAAATAAATGGCTGATTTTCATTTTCTTTTAATTAGATTATTTTTAATTTTTCTTCCAACTTAATTAATGTTATCTTATTTATTATCTTATGCATATATTAAATTTATATTTTGGCTTATGTACAATTATTTATTTTTTATTGTAATCTCTAAGTTTTATCATTTTAAGTTACTAAATTTTTTTTAAATGTTTCTAATTAATTTTTATATTGTTTTTTATACCATGTATATCTATACATACATACATACATACATACATACATACATATATATATATATATATATATTATAAGTTTTAAATTTTTTATTTTTTATTTTTTAACTAAATTCCTAGAAATCCAATTTTCTGGAATTTTTTTATTAATAATTTAATAAATGTAATTTTCATTTTTTTTCACTCTATTTTACCAATTTGATCATTTTTGCTTAAAATAATTTTATTTTTGCTCATATAATTTTGTAAAATTATTTTTATCAGTTTTTAGATATTTTAACCCTCCAAATTAATTTGAGCATTTTTTTCTCCATTTATTGTAACTGTTTGCTCTTTTTTGTAATTTTATACACCATATTTCCCATAAAAATCATATGCCTAATAAAAATTTAATTTATCAGTTTTTCTTCTGTTTTAATAGAAATTCTAGCAAGATGTTTTTCTTTATGATTTTCTTATGTTTTAGATCATGCTACCTATTTTTGTATTTTTTTTTCATGAAGCATAAAAATCATTCTTTTTCTTCTAATATTAATGTTTATGTTTTTAATCCTATTCATGCATGTATTAAATCACATAAAAGCAAAATAGAAGTTTTAATAGTTATTATATGATGAAACTTCATGTGAACGCAGGTTTTACATTCAATAATCATTACAACAAAGTCTTGCACATAGAATTGATATAAACTCTAAACATGATCAAATAATCATAAACATGAAATAAGAGTTTGTTCTTTTAGTTTAATGCAATAATGCTTCAATCTGAATGGTTTTCCAGTTTCTCTAACCCATGTTAAATAATGTGAAAACATTACTAATCAAAATAATATAGTGTAAGGTTGAAAAGTTATACCCTAATGATTTAGTCTCTTGTTATTCAGTTTTCCAGCAACAGATTTCCCCAATACATGATCGTTGCTGCTCTTCCTTAGATGTGATGGTGGGGAATGTGGGATGGATGTGCAACTTCAATAGTTGGCCAATCAAAGTGTTAAGTGGAAGAGAAGAGAAAAAAGAAATATAGGAAAAAAAAATGAGATTTCGGAGTTGGATGTTACCTTCATTCTCCTTTTTCTTTTATAACCAGTCAGGACGTATAGCGAAGTTTTGTCCTACTAAAGCCCGAACTCCACAACAGCAACAACCACAGAATAATCAAAGAGAATGACAGAATGGTCACTCTCAGTGCAAACAATAACAACAAAAGGCTAACTAAGGACAGAACTAGGGCCGTGGACAAAACCAAGCCAGAGTGTTTGTCGTTGCTGATGTTCAAGAAGATCACCCTATTGTGGAAGGTACTTTCTTGTTATTTAATGTTGTTGTGCAATTGTTATTTGATTTGGGTACTACAAAATCATTTGTTGCTGAAAAACTAACAGATAGGTTGCAAATAGTAACAAAAACACTGCCTATGACTTTGAATGGATCCACACCCATGGGAACTACCTTCACCTTAAAAAGAATGTGTAGTTCTGACCTTAGGTTTGGAGACAAACTAATCTCAGTCGACCTCTGCATACTTTCATTTTACGAGTATAATATAATATTGGGGATGGAGTGGTTAAACCAGTATCAAGCACAAATAGATTGTCTTGAGAGGCAAGTAACAATAACATTACCTAAAAGGGAAACCTATAGAATCAATGGGGATATGCAGTCATTACCTAGAAGCTATTAGATTGCTATGTTGAATTGATTAAGACAGAAATATGAATTCAAGAAACTCTCAGAGGAGGACCCTAAGGATCAAGGGGGAATCCAAAACATAGATGTAGTTCGAGAATATGAAGATATGTTCCCATATGACATATCAGGGTGCCAACCTACTAGACAAGTAGAATTCAAGATTAAAGTTCACCTTGGAACCAACCCCATTCTCATAGAATGGCACCAGTGGAACTGATTGAGTTAAAGACTATAACACCCTGCTTCCACTATGTAAATTGTCTTAGCAAGTTCACGTTACGTGCTTGCTTGCTAGACGTTTCGTGGGATGCCCGAAAGCGAACGATGTTACATTATTCTATTTCTTTTAGTCCAAATTCTATGAGACAAACACTTAAATAGATTTCATAAAATAAATGTATAATCATTTGATAAAATAAATCGATATTGTTAATTGAACTAAATATTCATGAAGTATAAGGACCCTTGAACTTTATTGCGTTAAACTAAACTAAACATAAAATAGAAATTAGGGCTAACATGCCCGACTTAAATAGTTAACGAATAAAATTGAATTCTAACTACGCGACATTCGTTCAAAAGTTCCCTGAAAGGTTAGAAAAGGAAAGGTGAGCTTACACACCTAGTGGTTCATTGTAAATATTTAACTCATTATTTCAAATCAAATAGAACATGCATAACAAGAACTTCAAAAGATTATGTGGTTCAAATAGTTTTTTTTATAAGTTCATGTCAAGACTGAAAGCGTTACGCCCCAGTATTCTGTATTTAGGGGATGAGGTCAAATTCAGACCTTTAAACTTATAATCGATGAAGTGGGGTTTAATCCGAATCCTTAGTTTACATCCAGAAAATACCCATTTGGAATACTCATGACAAAAAATTGTCTTCGTGCCAGTACAAGGTTAGAATCTCTATTTAATATTTCATTGGTGATAAATTGTAGCATAATAAATTCACAAAATGCATCATTAGCATATGACCCTAAGCATGTATTTCTAGGGGTAGCATGAATAATCATGGCATATTTTTGAGCTAAGCAAAAAACCATTCACAAAATACTTGAATAAAAGTAATAAGATAAAATTTAGAAATTACTTTCACCTTCTATGCTTAATCCTCTGATTCCAACTCCTCTAGTGAGTCTCCTTTTAGCATAGAATTTATGCAGAACTTCATTCCTTCAGCTTCCGACTACTCTAATTGCTATTTATAACGTCCAAAGAAAGAAAAGATAGAGGCAAGGAGAGCAAGAAGAGAACTATTCTAGTTCTTGTTGGAATGAAGAGAATGAGATTCCGACCATGGTTTATATAGAGTTCTAATTGGTATGAATTGGCAAGTTTGAGGTGTTTCCAATGTGGGAAACTTGCTACTTTTCCCATTTTGTGCTCACCATGCACAAGAATTAGTTTGTGCTGTTTTAGGGTTTTGGGGGCCTTTTTTCGCGCAATTTCTATATCTTTTTTGAAAATTTTGATACACAACCCCAGTAACTCGACATGAAATCCTTTGTTTTTTCTTTTTGCCTATGCCTCTAAGTTTGAGAATCCCATAATACCCTTGTCCATCAACATAGGCTTCCACCCAAAGATCTCACTACACCCAACAAATTTCACAAATGTCTCGACAACTAAGGTCTCCCAAACCCCACTATGCGTAATTATCACATACCGGCCAAGCATAGGGAAACGAGCTCTTCCAAAGCTATCGATCATTTACCAAACATGTCCTATCATTCTCCCAGTCTAGGATTCCTCCATACCCTCTAATTCCTATATGTCTCATACAATATAGAAACCAGAGATGTAGGATCCTCCTGATCTTGTGTCTTGACCAATCGATTGTTCTATTTTCACACGTTTTTAGTCTCGAACCTATGTCCTAAAAGTTTTTATTTACAATCCACTATGCCACCCTTGTCAACACCCAAATCTCCAAAGTTGATTATTTTATCTAATTTTATTTATTGAATTTTCTTACAAATTTTTAGGGTATTAATAACATTGCATAAATGCGAATTTAACCAATCAATTAATCTCTAAAAATCTTAATTTTGGTGTCATTGAGTTCAAAATTTCATCATCGACATTTCAGTGCCCCTCAATGAAAATTTCATCATCAATACATATATCCCCTATATATTAGCTTCCAATTACCATATTAATTCTTTGAACCTATATGAATACAAATAAATTATATATCTATGTTTTACTCAATGATATGAACAATAATATGCATATCGTGTAGTTTTACTCTAAATGGAAATATACCCTATTTTTGGGTGCTATGAATTTTGTACGAATTTCAAATAAAATATTTTGTTTGAAAAATTTATAACATTTTCAGATATAAACAACGTAAATAAATTAAATTAATTGAAAAAACCTTGGTATCCAAAAATAAATAATAAAAACATTTACATATATACACGGATATATGTAGTAGATATATACAAGTATATAAAACTATTTGTTATGGTTGTAAAAAAATATTATTATATAATATGTGCGTTAGTATAATGTGCGTTAAAATAATATCATATTAGTATAGATATATAAAACAAAATGTACGAAGAATAATAAGTGTGAATTTATAAATAAATAAATAAATGTTACATACTTATATTTATCTAATGCAAGTATAACATTATATAAGTGTAAATAATTGTATGTATAATATTATAGCATTATAAAAAAAATCCATGAAAAAGTGATGCAAAGAAACAGGCAGCTTTTACATATAAGAAAAGTCAAAGATTTCGGCTATATATTAGAATGATATTAGTAAGCCCAAAGATTGGCAAATTTTGGGTGATTAGAAATAAAGGAGATTTGGGTCTTAGTCTTGTGTTAAAAATAAAATAAAATAAAATAAAATATAAGAAACAAACAAAAATGGGACCAAAATCAAAAAAAAAAAATGAATGAATAAATACATAAAGGGATTTTGTTTACCGAGGATATATATGTATATAGAAACAATGAAAGATGGTCAACAAAAATAGCTTGTTTTAGAAAGTGATTCGAGCACACAAGAGAGAGAAGATCCACTTGCAATAAAACACCCTCTTGCTCTAAACGTTACACACAAGAGAAGGAAATATTCTTTTTGTGAACATACCCAATGTCGCCCATTTTTAGTCCTCCAAACTCTATATAAACCCTTCTATTGCTCTCATTGTTTTCATTCCAAATCAAGAGCATACTAGTCCTTTTTGACTCACTCTGGCCTTCTTCTTTGAAATCCCCTTAGTTCTTGAGTAATCTTAAACAGTTCTTGAAAGTTATTGAGTGTTTAGAAGCTTTGGAGTAACAGAACTCTACGAATTTTGGAAGTGTGCATAAGAGATTTATTTTAAGGTGAAAGTGATTTCTCAAACCCCTATTCTACTTCTTTAGTTTAATACCATGTTCATTCATATTTCATTTCAATTTCGTGTGCTTAGTATGTTTGAATAACATGTTTTATTTTTTTTTTTTTTAAATATATTTCAGATTTGCATGTACACCATAAAATCATGTCATGATTAGATTATACATGTTTAGATTTATTTTAAAACATGATGCATACTAAGTGTTTGTTTTCATGTTTTGAATGTTTATACATAGAAATTATTTTATTTATTTTTTTTTTAGCATGATTTATTTATGATTCATGATTATGAAATTTAATGAAAGATGTTGAGATTAAGAACCACGTACTGTCACGGTGAACATAAGGGTTACTGTGGGTGTTTTTTACATGTGATTAGTTCACATGGGTGGTGTCCCAAAATACTTGGAATATGGGTTAAGCCCTAAGTCCAATGAAATTTGATAAAAAAATGTCTTTTGTATTTTGATAAAAAACATCAAGGGCTTTGAAACCATTTCAGTCTAATTTACAACTATAAACAAAAATGTTGTTTGAAACGCCTAATGATTTTCAAGTGTTTGAATTTGAATGTGTTGTTAATGCTGAATTAGTAATTTAGTGGTTTTGAAAAAGCTCCACTGGGCTATGTGTTTACCTCTTCCTTCTATTTTTCAGGAAATTGAATTACATGAAGACCATGAATATTAGTTAAATTCTTTTTTCTTATTATTTAGAAAGTTTCTAATTTCTATGTAAGGGCATGATACCCAAGTTTTGAATTTTCTGCTGTAATAGTTTTTCTTTGAGATTGAATTATGTAATCAATTTTATTCGATTAATAGAGTTACGAATTTCTTTTATTTCTTGTATTGTTGCCTTATTAAATTCCTAAATTAGTATGATTGAATTTGATTGTAAAACTAAAATAAGACGAAAGTTTATTAAGAATCCACGTACCAGTGCGATTGTCGAGCCTAAAGCGGATCGAGGTGGCATCTCCTATATGTCACTACTTGAGATTGTCGACCTACAAGGCAGATCATAGGTATTTCCATCCTAAGCTGCCTACGACAGCTTGAAGTCTTTGGGAGACAGTATGAGCTGCAGTAAGTAGTCTCTCTTATACTGTGATACTGAGATATGAATGATTTTAGATGGTACTTGAGGCCTTTATGATTATGATTAGATTGGATCACAGGGAATACCAAGAGGCATTTCAACCCTTTTTTGTTCTTAGATTACAACTAAAACAAATGAATGTTGAAATGCTTAATGTTTGAAAGTGTTTGTAATGTTTTGGATTAGGTCTGTATAATGCATGTGATGTGTAGGAATGATGCACCGAGCTTTCGAGCACACTCCCACTTTATTTTTCAGGTACATATGGACGTAGAGTACCGTAACCTACGTCAGACGACTCACACTTTAATTGGACACCTCTTGGGGAGGTCGTTCAGAATAGAAAATTATAGAGGTGGTTTTTCTATTTATTTCACTGAATCGATTTACATGTATTTATCTTGATTTTGGATTTCAGTGAATCATGTTTTTAAATGATTTTGTATATTTCACATTTACTGTCTTAAAAGGAAATTTTGAGGTGATTCCGCTGTGTAAGTTGGAATTATGATCTTTGATTTTCAATTTAAATTGTTTTCATTTAACTCTGAAAATCTGGTGAACACATGAAAGTTAATTTTATCTGTTGTTTCCTATGGAATTTTGTTTCAAATACATTTCTTTGAGACTAGTTTTAAGGACTTGAATTTGAAGAAAAATACTTCGACAAAAGAAGAATTTAAATAATATCTTAGTTTTCAACAAGCGATGATCCACACGTGAGATAACACATGACAGGAGGTCCGGTTGAAAATTGGGGTATTACATCTCTATAGATCTAGAGAAAGTGGAGGCTGTCATGAATTGGAAGCAACCAAAGAGGGTTGCAAAGATCAGGAGTTTCTTAGGCTTGGCTGGATACTACAGAAGGTTCATCCAAGATTTCTCTAAACTAGTAGAACCTATGACCAAGGTAACCAGGAAGGGAGTTAAGTTCAATTGGGATGAGAAGTGCGAACAGGCATTCAAAGAACTAAAGAAGAGATTGACTATGAACCCTATCCTAGTCAATCTAACCCATGACGTTACCTTTACCCTTTATACTAATGCATCACTGAGTGGACTAGGAACAGTATTAATGCAAGAAAGACAAGTAGTCACTTATGTCTATCAACAGCTGAAGGTCTATGAGAAGAAGTACCTTACTCATGACTTAGAGTTAGCAGCCATCGCATTTGCCCCGAAGATTTGGAGATACTACCTTTATGGTGAGAAATTTGATCTGTTTTCAAATCATAAGAGCTTGAAGTACATCTACACCCAGAAGGAGTTGAACCTCAGGCAATGGAGATGGATGGAGTTCTTGAAAGACTATGATTTTCAACTATACTACCATCAGGGGAAGGCCAATATAGTAACTGATGATTTGAGTAGGAAGTTCAACAAACAGGAGGAAGAGAAAGGCCAGATGTATAAGTTAATTGATGAATTTAGGCTGGGTCTGACTCTAAATGAAAAACAAGCCTACCTCTCCACTGTCTTGCCAACTAGATCTTTTGCACTAGATTAGGGACGAACAAAGGCAAGACAAATGGCTTACTAGTCTGATCAAAGGAGTTACACAGGGCAAGCATGCTGATTTCAAGTTAGATGTTGAGAATATCCTAAGGTTCAGGGAAAAGATATGTTTACCTCAGAATGGATAGAGTAAGCAGACCATACTGGATGAAGCTCATCAAACTAAGTATATGATGCATCCAGGTGGAGATAAGATGTACCAGAATCTTAGAAAGGATTACTAGTGGAGAGGAATGAAAAAAGATGTGGCCAAGCATGTTTCTAAATGCTTAACCTGTCAAGAAATAAAAATAGAACATTGGAAACCCTCTAGCTTATTACAACCACTCCCTATCCCTGAATGGAAGTGGGATAACATTGTCAATAGTTTGCCTAGGAATCAAAAGAGAGAGGATACTATTTGGGTGATTGTTAATCGTCTCACCAAAGTGGCTCATTTCATGCTAATCAAATCCACATACCAAGTCAATAAGCTAAGAGAATTATATGTGAAAGAAATAGTAAGGCTACACGGCGTGCCCAAGACGATAGTATCTATCTGAGACTCTCGCTTCACTTCTTGGTTCTGACAGAGCCTACAGAAGGAGTTGGGTACTAAAATCACCATGAACACTACTTTTCATCCTCAGACAGATGGGCAATCTGAGAGAGTTACCTAGACCCTAGAAGTTATGTTGAGATCTTGTGTTTTGAACTATAAAGGAAATTGGAGCAAGTACCTGGACTTAGCAGAGTTTGCCTATAACAATAGTTATCAGGCAAGTATCAAGATGGCTCCATATGAGGCTCTGTATGGAAGGCCCTGCAGATCACCAACCTGTTGGGTGGGCCAGACTTGGTGGAAGAAATGAACAACCAAGTCAAACTAATGCGAAAGAGGTTGGCTACAGCTCAAAGTCGTCAGAAGAGCTATGCTGACAAGAAAAGGAGATCCTTAGAGTTTCAAGTAGGTGACAAAGTATTTCTAAGAATTAGTCCTCAAAAGGGTATGAAGAAGTACAGATTCAAGGGGAAGTTGTCACCGAGATTTGTTGGACCCTTTGAAATAATTAGGAGGATTGGGGAATGTGCTTACGAATTGGAGCTGCCAAACTGGATGACCTCGGCCCACAATGTGTTTCACATCTCAATGTTGAGAAAGTATGAACCAGACCCTTCTCACATCATCCACTTGGAAGAAGTAAATGTTCAAAAGGACACCACTTATGAAGAAGCGACAATTAGAATCCTTGATCACACGGTACAAAACCTGAGTGCTACGAATATTCCATTAGTTAAGGTGTTGTGGAAACATCATGGAATGGAAGAGGCTACCTAGGAGTTGGAGAGCGAAAGGAACACCAAGTACCCACATCTGTTTACTAGAAACCCATAAATAAGTACAAATTTCGAGGACGAAATTCCTTTTAAAGGAGTAGAATGTAACACGTATGAATTTTGTACGAACTTCAAATAAAATATTTTGTTAAAAAATTTTATAACATTTCCAGATATAAACGGTGTAAATAAATAAAATTAATTAGAAAACCTTGGTATCCAAAAATAAATAATAAAAACATATACATTTATACACGGATATATGTAGTAGATAAATACAAGTATATAAAAATATTTGTTATGGTTATAAAAATATTATTATTATTATATAATATGTGTGTGAATAATATGTATGTTAGTATAATGGGTGTCAAAATAATATCATATTAGTATAGATATATAAAACAGAATGTACGAGGAATAATAAGTGTGAATTTATAAATAAATAAATAAATGTTATGCACTTATATTTATCTAATGCAAGTATAACATTATATAAGTATAAATAATTGTATGTATAATATTATAGCATTATAACATTTATAAATTGTTATTTATATACTAAATTATTATACATACAATTGTATAATATACTATTGTTATAAAGTTATAACATTATATTTAATAAATAGATAATCATATATACATACATACCTACATATATATATATATATATAAACATCAAAAATAAAAAATTGTGTGCCCACTTTTGTAAATTTCACAAGCTAATTCTATATATTAAGTTCACAAGCTAACACCGCATGAATATATTAATTGCCACCCTAATTCCCATAAAAATCATATATAAGCAAGAAAAAAAATCCATAAAAAAGTGATGCGAAGAAACAGGCAGCTTTTATATATAAGAAAAGTCAAAGATTTCGACTATATATTAGAATGATATTAGTAACCCATAGATTTGACAAATTTTGGGTAATTAGAAATAAAGGAGATTTGGGTCTTGGTCTTGTGTTACAAAAAATAAATAAATAAAAAATAAGAAACAAACAAAAATGGGACCAAAATAAAAAACAATAAAAGAATGAATAAATACATAAAGGGATTTTGTTTGCCGAGGATGTATATGTATATAGAAACAAGGAAAGATGGTCAACAAAAACGGCTTGTTTTAGAAAGTGATTCGAGCACACAAAAGAGAGAAGATCCACTTGTAATAAAACACCCTCTTGCTCTAAATGTTACACACAAGAGAAAGAAATATTCTTTTTGTGAACATACCCAAAGTTGCCCATTTTCACTCCTCCAAACTCTATATAAACCTTCCTACTGCTCTCATTCTTTTCATCCCAAATCAAGAACATATTAATCCATCTTGACTCTCTCTGGCCTTCTTCTTGGCAATCCCCTCAGTCCTTGAGTAATCTTGAATTGTTCTCGAGTGTTCTTGAGAGTTCTTAAGTGTTTAAAAGCTTTGGAGTAATGAAACTCTACGGATTTCAGAAGTGTACAGAAGAGATTTATTTTAAGGTGGAAGTAATTTTTCAAACCCCTATTCTACCTGTTCAGTTTAATACCATATTCATGAATATTTAATTTCAGTTTGGTGTACTTATTATGTTTGAATAACATGTTTTATTTATTTATTATTTTTTTAAAAATATAATTCAGATTTGCATGTACACCACGAAATCATGTCATGATTAGATTATACATGTTTAGATTTATTTTAAAACATGATGCATACTAAGTGTTTGCTTTTATGTTTTGAATGTTTATATATAGAAATTATTTTTATTTATTTTTCTTGAGCATGATTTATTTATGATTCATGATTATGAGATTTAATGAAAGATGTTGAGATTAAGAACCACGTACTGTCACAGTAAACGTAAGGGTCATTGTGGGTGTTCTTTACATGTGATTAGTTCACATGGGTGATGTCCCAAAATACTTGGAATATGGGTTAAGCTCTAAGTGTAGTGAAATTTGACAAAAAAATGTCTTTTCACTCAAGGGAGGTATTTTGATAAAGAACATCAAGGGCTTTGCAACCTTTTAAGTCTAATTTACAACTATAAACAAAAATGTTGTTTGAAATGCCTAATGATTTACAAGTGTTTGAATTTGAATGTGTTATTAATGCTAAATTAGTAATTTAGTGGTTTTCAAAAAAGATCCTATGGGTTATGTGCTCATCCCTTCCTTCTATTTAGTGGTTGGCTTAATGGTGGTGGGTTTTGTGAAATCAAGGTACTTATGTCCTAGGTCTTTGGTTCGAATCTCCATGAAAGCGAAAGAAAACTCCAAGGGGAGGGGACAGTACCTTGAGTCACCCGGTGTGTCCCGGTGTGTCGGTGCGTTACAAAAAAGGTGCCTTTTTATTGTCACACCACATAGGTCGAACCCACTACAAACCTCGGACACAACACGAATGTGGTGACTCACCAGGTATAGTTCCCACCCCTTGGGGTTTTCTTTTGCCTCCGTAGAGATTCGAATGGCTCAATGGTAGCAAAGTTCGTGAAAGAAAACCCTATGTTCGAATCTCTACCGAGGCGAAAGAAAACCCCAAGGGGTGGGAACAGTACCTGGTGAGTCACCACATCCATGTTGTGTCCGGGGTGTGCGGTGGGTCCAACCTATGTGGTGTGACAGTGGGTCACACAATAAACTATCATTCTTTTTGAAAATTCACTAGAAAAGCTAAAATTCACAATTTTTCTATCTATTTTGCATCGAAAAGAGGCAAGATTAACTAAACAAAATGATGAGTTTCTACAGAATGGGTGGTTCTTTCTTTCCTCTCTTCTTCCTTCTTCTTTCTCTTTCTCTCCCTTCTCTTTCGTTTCTTTCTCTAGTTCCCTTCCCTAGACTCTCTTTTTTCCTCCACGATTGTGAGGTGAAATGGTGAGAATGAGAGAGTGAGTTGAGAGAATACTCCACACATATATATAGGCAATTAATTGTGGGTGTGTCCCATGCCAAAAGAGATAAAGCTCCTCTCTTCCCCTTATCTCCCACCTTTGATTTTATTTCTTCCTTTTTTTCACTAGAATGGCTCTACATTATCTCCTTTTATGATTATAACAACACACACATTATTCTCAAAATGTGCCATGAGAAAATCTAATTCATTCATTTTTCATTTTTTTTCTTACAACAACTCATTAATTTTATACATCAATTATTTTTCCATTTATAATTTAGAAAATTATACAAATGTCATGATATCATGTATTTTTATTCATAATTTATCAATTCACATATGAAAATACATATTGAACCCATCGACTCAATGTTCAAAAATACAAGTCATTATAGTCTCCTCTTTTTAAAAGAAATCTGGACCTCAAAATTTTACCTAGTATAGTCTCAAGAGGTGACACCCATGAACTCAAGGAATTGACTAAGGATAAAGTCCTGTTGTTCCCAAGTGTCCTACTCGACACCATGGAACTACCAATGTACACAAATTATTAGTATCTCCTTGTTGAACAGTTTGTTTATGATCCAATCAATAATAGCTACCGATGCCTCGTCAAATGTGCAATTTTCTTGCAATCTGATGTCTCTAGAATCAATAATGTGCGAGGGATCAGGATAATACTTATGTAACATCGATAAGTGGAAAATGTTACCCCTCTAGCTGAGGTGGCAATACCAGCCAGAATGCAACAAGACCTACCCTCTCAAGGATCTCAAAAGGTCCAATAAACCTTGGAGTGAGCTTCCTTATAATTTAAAACTGTGTCTGCCCTCTTCGAGGTGAAATTCAAAGAAGTACATGTCACCAACATCAAACTCAAGGACTTTTCCATGATTATCAACATAACTCTTCTATCTGTCCTGAGCAACCTTCAATGTGTTCAAAGGGTTGATTAATTATTTATGTGAGTTCTAGTGTGTCTGAGATGTGTTTGATATGATTTGAAATGTGACAAAAGTAATGTCCCGATTCTCGGCAGTTGACACGTGTATACATATTTATTGTAGAATGGGCATGCTTCTCCATGTGTGACCTTGATGTAATAAAAATGAAAGACCAAGAACTACGATGTAATAAAGTTGGTATCAGAGCTTAGTTACTAGGTTATTAGGCGAGATGAGAGCGTGTGTTGTAGAGTACTATGCTAGATATTACTCTGATACCAAAGTTGATCTCAGAGCTCAGTTAGTAGGTTAATGGAGAGATGAGAGCTTGGGTTGTAGAGTACTAAGCTAGATATTACTCTGATACCAAAGTTGGTATCAGAGCTCAGTTAGTAGCCAATTGGGCAGAAAGAAAGAGAGAGCCTAGGCAATGGATGTTATGGGTGAGATGAGAGCTTAGACTGTAGGTACTAGGCTAGATGTATATTCGGTTGCCAATTGTGGTAGCCAAAATTGATAATGGTTGCTAGTTCAATGGAGGAACCATTAAGCGAAGTATTGAGACCATAAGTCTAGGGAAAAGAGACCATAGGTAGAGACATGGGTGTTGTCAATGAGGCTCAATGGGTCATTAATAAAAACTTTTAGGAGATGGGATAGAAACTTAAAATGTGTGATGAATGAAACACTTGTTTGATCAAGATACAAGATTGGGATGATACAGCATTTTTGATTTCTATGTGGTATGGGACGTGTAGGAATTAGGGATATAAAGGAATTTTGGATTTGGAGATTGACAAGACATGGGTGATGAATGGTCAATGACTGTAGAAGAGCTTGTTTCTCTATGTTTGATGGTATGGGACAATTAAGTGTAGTGGGACTTGGGAGGCCCTAGTAATCGAGATATTCACAAAATTATTTGGGTGTAGTCAGGTTTCTTAGTGGAAGCCTAAGTCGCTAGGCAAGAGTGGTGTGGGACACTTGAACTTGGAGGCATAGATGGAAGTTCAAAAATCTTACTATGCTAGCATGAATTGTGTGTTGATTGAATGGTTGTTTGCATGCTTTTTTATATTATGATTTTGAATATGTTATATGAAACCAAAAATCTTGTACCCAAAACAAATATAAGGACTTGAAAACCTAAAATTTCAAACTTAGAAGCATAAATAGTTAGGCCACAAAATAAACTGAGAACTTAGAGACATGAACCAAGAGTCATGATATCATGAGACTACATGGAGTACCCATAACTATAGTGTCAGATCATGATGCGAGGATCACGTCTTAATTATGGCAGAGTCTATAGAAACAATTGGGTACCAAACCGATGATGAGCACAAAATTTCACCTGCAGACAAATGGGTAATCAAAGAGAGTGATACAAATCTTGGAGGATATGTTGAGAGCATATGTCCTTGATTTCAAGGACAACTGTAGTAAGCTCTTGTATTTAGCTAAATTTTCCTATAATAATAGCTATCAAGCAAGTATCCAAATGGCACCTTATGAGGCTTTATACGGTAGACCTTGTAGGTCACCATCATGTTGGGTAGAGTTGGAGATCGAGTGCTTATAGAACTAGAGTTGGTTGAGGAGATGAACAAGTCAAATTGCTTCAGAGGAGATTAGCAATGGCTTAGAGCAGACAGAAGAGCTACGCTAATAGATGGAGGGGACCCTTAGAGTTCTAGGAAGGTTACAAAGTATTCTTGAGGTTTAGTCCTCAAAAGGCATTCAAAGGTTTGGACACAAGGGGAAACTATAGCCAAGATTATTAGGTCATTTGAGATCACAAGGCTAGTCGGAGAATGTGCATATGAGCTTGACCTACCTAACCAAATGTCCTCAATTCATAATGTCTTCCACATATTGATGTTATGGAAGTACGAGCCTGACCCCTCTCATATCATCTACTAGGAGGAGATACGAGTACAAGACGATGCCACATGAGGAGTCTACAATTAGTATACTAGATCACAAGATACAAAGCCTAAGGACAAAGGACATTCCATTAGTCAAACTCCTTTGAAGGCATCACACCATCAAAGAAGCAACTTGGGAATTAGAAAGTGAAATGCAAACCAAGTATCCCAACCTATTCACCAGGAACACCTGATTGGCATTATCGCAGGCAACAAATGATTCAGGTAAGCTATTTCAAATTTCGAAGACGAAATTTATTTTTAGGAAGATAGATTGTAATACTCATAGAGTTTAGAAAACTTTTTGAATAATAGTTAAAGTAAGTAAACATAAAATAAAACGTTTGAAAAATATAAATTCTAATTCTCAAGGCTAAGAAAAAACCAACAACAAGGTCTTAGGACCCAAAAGGTGAAATCAAACCTTCAAGGGTAAAATGGTAATTTTACCACCTAGGGGTAAAATAGTTATTTTACCTAAATACTGACACATGTACAAAAATAAAAGCAACTTGTCACTAATTTACATAAAATAGAGCATTATTAGAGGACCTAAAGATTTTTTTGAGAATTATTAGAATTTATTCAATAAAAAATTAATGAAATCAAGTATATGTGTGCATAGAGTGTATCGTCCATAAAATAAAAAAATAAATAAAATAAAATAAATGTTATTTAAATTTCATTAATCAATAAAAGATTTAACGAATTACATTTTGGTACACAAGACAAAATAAAATGAGAAGCTAAGGAGAAAATGATATAAAATAAGTATATTTAGATTTATAAAGGGGTGTAGCATTGTATATAATGTATTTACATGTAAAATTAAGCCCAATTGCACACAAAAACAACAAAAACGACATCCACTTCCTTTCCCATGTCTTAGAGATTAGGAAGCAAGGGGTTGGACTTGGATCAAACACTACAAAGATAACCAAAAAAGGAGTCCTAAATACACTGAAACTCCTTCTTATCCTTATTAAAAAGATGTCTGGTCAAGGCTAAATATTTAATGGAATTAAAAGGGTTTACAAATGTCTAGAACGTAATTAGGTAGTGAGTGTTCATAGTTGGAATAAGGGTAAGTCAAGTCCAACTACCGAGTAAGGGCAACAGTGTGCACTAAATGCACTGAAAGAGCGAATGGTGTACTGTTCGCAATGTTTACTAGGAAGTCATTTAGAATTATGACTTAACAGATATTCGATAATGTTCAAACACTAAAAAGAATTATTTTAAATATTTTTGGTTGAGAACAACAATACCGAGATTGAAGGAAATCAAAGAATCAACCAACAAGGTGGAGATGATTACCTTGCTCCCTAGTCTTATTAAAGTTTTAAATATTAAACATGATGTGTGTTTACTTTATTTTCAATGCCTAAAAGCATGCTTGGAAATATTTGACGTTGATTGGATACTATGAGTTTTTTCTTGTTAGCATGAATGATGTATGTATCCATGTTCATTGTTTTCTCGCTTTCATGACATGAGAAAACATTGTAACACCCCGCCTCTCAAGTCCCATCTTCCACGTCATCTGACGGCTCAATTCTCTTTGATCAAAAATCTTGGGATGCCCAGGAGATGGGCCTGTGCTACATTTTCTTCTTCTTAGACCCAAATGCATTAGGGTTCCTGTGTACATTAGTCTATGTACAAAATGACATCATAGTAAAGAATATTCTTCATTTGTTCATTCAACAAATCCAAGTACAATATTCTATTACAGCGAAAAGTAAATTTAAAGTAGAAAATACATGATTCCACTTGGGCCGATGTGCCCTACAATAAAATAAATAAAACTTTCTATGGAAAAATCTCCTCGCAAGCTGAATAATTTCCTGTTGTGAAAAATAAGGGGGTAAGTTACACAACCCAGTGAATCATTCCATCTATTTAATCCATTATTCCAACCAGATAATGCAAGCAGATCAAACACTTTTAGAGATTAATTCGATTCAAGCAAATATATTAATTCAGTCGTAACCGAACGAGAATACCCTCTGTGTTCCAGATCTAGGGAGAGAGATCAATTTTGAAACTCAAACCCATTTTCAGTGGGTTCATTTTTGAAACCCGTTCCATGTTGGTGTTAATTTTGACAGCCAGTTCCAATTCTACATGGAACACAGAAAGTCCCCCGTACCGGTACGTGGTTGAAATCTCTTTTAATCTAACTTTTGTGTGTAAGAACATAGTAGATAAACATTTCAACATAAATTAAACATACCACAGTATAACATGATGAATCAACAAAAACACAGATGTTCAATTTCTGATGTAGAAGATCGTACGAGACGCAACTACAAAGCATACTCTCTCAAATAGGAAAACGACTTTCGATTTCTCATGTAGAAGACCATACAAGACGCAACTACAGAGCATACTCTCTTGGTCATGCAACATGATGATTGAAAGAAATAAATACAAAGAACAAAAATAAAAACATAAAAGAATCAAACTAACCAAACAA
>JAJIYU010004564.1:0-24046 GCA_030144865.1 Tinospora cordifolia
TTTAAGTTAACACATGTGATGTGCATAAAACATTGCTAATGTTAAAATACATGTTCAAAACCATTACATGTATACTTTTATATGTAAAATATATTTATTATGTTTGTTTTTGGTATTTTGAATAAAAATTGTCCATATTTTAACACTTACATAGTATTTTTTTTTTGAATTTTTCTAAAGTGATAAATTTTTACAAAAATTCTTTCGAAATTCTTGAACTCTTCGAATTAATTCTAATTTTCAAAGGTCGAAGTTTGGGGCGAAGTTGAATTTTCGTTTCTTGCAAGGAGGAGGACGGGTTGACATTGGTCAAAAGGAAGAAAAAAGTTAGTAATGGCCAAAACGACAAAAGGGAACAAGAGTATACTTATCACAGTCAAACCAAGATGTGGAAGGGAAAGAGCCACTTGGAGACCACGTAGGGCAATAAATGCAAAGTGAGAAAATCTTCGAATGGAGAATGGCACTTTGTGTCTTTTCCAACAAAACATAAATTTTTCTCTATCTGCTATACTAAAGATAGCCATGAGGCGGTGATGCAAGAGGTAACGAAAAGTCGCCAATATTATATTACTGTGAGCAGGGAAGTGATAAACTTGATAAAGAAGGTGAAGCAACTCATAACGGAGAAAGAAAGCTATCAAGGAATTAGTGTGAATGATAATGGACGGTTCATTAAGTTGACGAAGACGGTGAACGATTAGCATCAAAGTATAGTGATACTGGAGGAACGCACGACAAAAGCGTGGAGGAATCTGTGGATAGCGATGGATAACGTTATTGAAGAGGTGGCAGATAGACAGAAGAAGGAAATAAACTGTGCAAAAGATAAACGAGATGAGGAGGAGAAGCAACAAAAGAGAACAAAAGAGGCAAAGAGGAACAAGGGCTTATGGAGGAGAGAACCCAGAAAATATGGCAGAATGAAGAGTAACATGTTTTATGAAGGAGGTCAGTGCAACCAGAAGGCGGTGAAGTTTGTGGTGGTTCGGACCTCAGACGAAACCCCATGGAAGATCGTGGAATGATCAATCAGACAGAAGCTCAAAGGGGAAATAGCGTTCCAACGGTTGGATGTGACCAGAAGTGTGATATCATGCACAGAAAGGAATGAAGTGGATATGTTTAGATAATAAACATACCAAACTATGACTAAAGGCTATTACATTGAAGAGTGGAAAGAAGAAATGTATCGTTATGGGACTCAAGTTGGATGGGAGTGGAAGACATTAAGCAACAAGACTGGACAATACAAACTTTCAGCAAAAATCGGGGAAGCCTGTGGTGGTTTGATCGACATAGCACAAACCACGATCTCAAACTCATTAATGGAAATAGCGTTCCTAAGACTAAGGGGCCATTAATCAAGATTCTTCCCTAAAGAGTTTGAAATCTACAATGATTTCAGAGTTCATGAGTTAAGGTTAGTGAAAATTGAAAGAAATTGGGGATTGGAGGTGAAAGAACTAAGGCAGCAGATGTTGGAAACGTTCACTGCACATCATTTGGAAGACATTACTGATGTCGGAGACTGGAAGACCGGTGGCCGGAGAAGCTCTGAAATCGAAATTGCGAGCAGCGACGAGGAGGACACGCAGCCCTAGGAAGATGATGTCAGGGCGTCGATTAGCAGAAGATGGTTAGTCGGCGGCGCTGGTCAGGAAGACGACTGGGGCAATGATGACAGGTCGGCAGCCTCTGACAGGAACAAAACACATTAGGAAGGATATTTTGGGAGAGGGAAGGAGATGGAAAGGGAGGAAGAGAGGCCTAGAGGAAACCAACAAATCGAATCGGGCCAAGATGAGAGGAGATGGGTTGTGGGCCCAAGTAAAATGAAGACTTATGAAGTGGGTCAGGAAGATGTTGAAGCACGATCCATGGAAAGGATGCAAGTAGTGGGCTTGGATAAAGGGAAGCAGATGGATGCAAATAACATCTAGGTTTATCATCGGAAAAAAAAGGATCAGGCCCGGGATAAGAATGGGCTGATAGCTCGATGGGAAGCCCAGGCAGGAACTAACAACTCAGACATGGGAAGCGACTCGGACTATCAAGAGTACTGGGGCCACACTGACTCGGAGAAGGTGACAGAGACACAAACATCTGAACAGGAAGAAAAGAAGAGAACCAACAGACAGATGAGTGATCATGTGCTGCCGATCACGAAGAAGGAAAGTTAAATCAAATCTACAACAGCCAAGAACACCACAATAGCAATAACGGCCAATGGAAGGGGGGAGAGAATGACGTGGAATAGGGTCCATGACGAAATGCGAAAGAGCCCCCAGGAACTCAAAATAGAGAGAGTTTGAGACTTCCTGTGTGTGAAAAAGACGCAGCTGATAAACATGGAATAAAGCAAGGAGCTGGATGGGTTCGGTGGTCAAATGAAGATTATATCCTGAAACATTAGAGGCTGCGGATCATCAGGAAAAAGAAGCATCATCAAGAAGACCATTGCATAAGCAAAGGCAGACATCATAACGATCCAAGAGTCCAAAAAGAAGTGGTCGACAATGAGCTGATCACAAATTTGTGGAGACGCCGGTATGTGGACTATGAATACATTTCGGCGGTAGGATCAGCAGGGGGATTATTCTTATGTGGGACAGTTGGAACATCATGATTCAAGAAAAATGGGAGGGGATGTTCTTATTAACAGTGAAGATTAAGGACTATGAGAATTCAATGGGGTTGTTCACAATGGTTTATGGGCCGTGTGATAGGAAAGGCCGAGAGGAGTGCTTGATCGAGCTAGTGGCAATCTTGTCCAACATCCAAGGACCCTGGTGCATAGGAGGAGACTTCAATATGGTAAGACAAATGAAGGAGAAGAAGAACTGTAGACATACATCTACTACAATGCAGATGTTTGATGAATCGATTGAGGAGATGGAACTATATGAACCTCAGATGAATAATCTACGGTACACTTGGAGTGATGGAAGGGACAGACCTGCTATGTCGAAGCTGGACAGATTCCTATGTAATGATGAATGGGAAGAGAAGTTCAAGAACCAAAAAGTATGGGGATTACAAAGGCTTATATTAGACCATTGGCCATTATTGCTAAACACAGAGGCAGCTAATTGGGGACTAGGACCATTCAGATTCGAAAATACTTAGTTGAATCAATGCAAGTTTAAGGAAATGTTGGAAAAGGAGTGGAAAGAGGACAAGCCAAGCGGATGGGCTGGCTATAAAATAATGGTAAAAATGCAGACTTAAAAGAGAAATTAAGATGATGGAGTAAAGGACAAGTAGAGGAGGAAAATGACGCTACTTTTCGTTCCCCACAAGATTTTAATTTTTCTTGATCTACCGCACAAGAGACTGCAATGAGACAATAATACAGAAGGTCACCCAACATTGCCTTTTTCACTTAGCAGTCACCAAAGAGGCGGTTAGCTGGTTGAAGAAAAAGTTAGAACAAACGTTGAATGACAACAACAATCCAAAGAGAATAGGGGTGTTCCATAGAGTAGGATTCGTTCTCGTCATGGAGGTGCGAGTTAACAATCGAGGTAGGTTCATCAAGTTGATGAAGATGATTAACGGCCAACATGAGAGCATCATCATCCTAGAGGAGCGTGTGACAGAGGCCTAGTGAAATCTATGGAAGGCACTGGACATAGTAGTATAGGAAGTGGTGGAAAAATAAGTAAAAGAGGCAAACAGAGAAAGACTGCAACAACCACGCAGACAGAGGAGGGGAATGACGATAAGGAGTACAAAAATAGGGGAGCATGGCGGAGAGAGGAGGACAGGGACTGATGGTTAAGGCGAAATTTTGGTGTTGAAGCAAGAAGACAAGAGATGGAAGGGGTAAGGAGCCAAAACATCGAGGGGAAGAAATTTCTTATCATACAAACATTGGACAAGATTCCATGGAGGGTGGTGGAACGCTCAATTCGACAACTGCCAAAGAGAGAGATACATCTCAGGAGGTTGGATGTGGCAAGAGGAATGATATACTGCCATGACGAAGCAGAAATCAAAACCCTACATGCAGAGAAATACTAGACTCTCTTAGTTGGGTTTTACGTTGAGGAATGGAATGAGGAGTTAGTTGGAACATGAATGCAGGTTGCATGTCGGAACATTTGAATGGGGATTGAAGGAATACGACTGGAAAACTAAAATATTCAAACCTTTGGCAAGATTGGCAAGGCTTGTGGCGGTTTGCTTGACATTGCACGAATTACTAGTTCAAATACATCGATGGAGAGGGCATTTTTGAGATTGTGAGGACATGATTCCGACTTCCTCCTGAAAGAGTTTGATATGTACGATGACAACGATATTTTGGAGTTGAGACTGGTAGAACTGGAGAGAAATTGTGGGCTAGAAATTAAAGAGCTCCGATTGCAATTACCAGAACAGTTTACCGAAAACCACCAGGAGAGGTTGACGAACGTCGGATGGAAACACGGTGACTGGCACAGTTCGAAAATTGAAATTTGAATTCGTGATGATGAAGGCACATCGACCTAGGCAGAGGGGGAACGGATGACAGTGAGAGGACGAGTGTCAGTGGCGGTTCAGGGAGGATGGGCTGTAGGTACAATGGGGGCAGGTCAACAACTACTAACGGGGTGGCAGACTATAGTGGTGGGTCCACCAAGATAATTGAAAGGAACATTGTTACTGTGAGCCTGGCCAAACCAACCCAGCTTAAAGACATGGGTCAGGGAGATTGGATACAAATACCACCCCATATAAGGTTGGGTGGATCTTCTGAATCAGACACAGGCCTGGTGAGCAAAGCAGAAGACTAGACTGAAGGCGACCGTAATCAGGTACGTACCTAT
Source organism: Tinospora cordifolia (assembly GCA_030144865.1). NCBI lineage: Eukaryota > Viridiplantae > Streptophyta > Magnoliopsida > Ranunculales > Menispermaceae > Tinospora > Tinospora cordifolia. Next base: position 4,815 of record JAJIYU010004564.1, read on the forward strand.
CACTCTGACTCACTTCTCTCTAACTTCTCCATTTGGGCGAGGATTTTGGCTCGAGCTGTGTTCCTTTCCCTTCAAGGGACAAACAAGGAAGGGGAATACATTAAAGACAAATAACTCTCGTCCAAAATATAGATATCCCGGAGGGGGAGAAGCAAATTATGCGTTGACAAGATAATAACGAACTCCTCAGAATTACCCAGGCAACAGAGTATGAAAGTGTCAAAGATTTTCTGCTCTCGATCAAAGCCCAATTGATCGCAGGGCAGTAATCTTTGGGTGGAGGCCATGGGTGTCACAGTTCTCATGAAGATTCTAAGCTGGAATATCCATGGATGTGGGACAGGGCATAAACAAAGAGCAATAAAGAGGACTATAATTGCAGCAAAGGCAAACCTGATCACTCTTCAGGAAACAAAAAAGTCGGCAATCGATCATGATCTGATCATGAACCTTTGGCAGAGAAGATTTGTAGATTGGATGGCATTCTCGGTAGAGGGTATGGCAGGGGGTATTTTGATGATGTGGGATAGTTGTAATATGGAGATAGTTGAGAAATGGTGGGGAACTTATCCCCTAATTGTCAAAATAAGTGGCTGAAATAAAGGTGTTTGGTGGTTCACGACAATTTATGGCCCATGTGATGATAAAGGAAGGGAGGGTTGCCTAATTGAACTGGCCGCTGTGTCGATTAACGTTCAAGGTCCTTGGTGTGTGGAAGGTGATTTCAACATGGTTAGAACTATGGTTGAAGAGAAAAACAGTAATCATACCAAAGGAAACATGAGGAAGTTCAAGGATTGGATACAAGACATTAATTTGTATGAACCGGAGCTTAAGAACATGTTATACACATGGAGTAATGGACGAATCTCCCTGGCAATGTCCAAACTTGTCTGATTTTTGTGCAATGAGCAATGGGGAGATAAATTCAACCAACAACGAGTATGGGGACTCCAATGTCTGACTTCGGATCAATGGCCGATCCTTTTGGACACAGAGGAGACTAAGTGGGGCCCTGCTCCCTTTCGATTAAAAAATATATGGCTTCAACAAAAAACAATCAAAGAAATGTTGTAATAGGAATGGGCGACAGATCAAAGCCAGGGTTGGACAGGGTGTAAGATAATGCTGAAACTCCAAAACTCGAGAGACAAACTAAGAAATTGGGCTAAAGGTTAGGTAGCAGACAATGAAGCCAGGAAATTAGCGTTAATGCACAAGCTAACCATTTTGGAAAGGAAACTGGAGACAGACGAGGATCTGGACATCTTGGGAGAAGGGAAGAAGTTGATTGAAGAGATATAATCTCTGGAGTGCAAGAAGGAACGAAAGTTCAGACAAAGGGCCAAAGAAAATGAAATGGGCCAAACAAGGTGTTGTAAACATTAAATTTATTCATAGAGTTGTTTCTTTAAGAAAGTCCATAGACACAATTATGAAATGGAAGACAAAGTAGGAAACCTGGTAGAAGATGGGGCAAATATACAAAAGCTGATAACAGAGTTGCTTAAGGAAATGACTTGTAGCAAATGGGGAGTAGAAGGGCCACAATGGCAGAGCATATCAGAAGAAGATAGTCGATGGGTGGAAGGAAAATTTGAATAAGAAGAGATTAAGGAGGCAATATTTAGTTATGATGGAGGCAAGACTCTTGGTCTAGATGGATTCACCAAGGCCTTCTTTCAACAAGAGTGGGGAGTAGTTAAATAGGACATTCTAGAATGTCTACAGGAGTTTCATTGAGATGCTGTTGTTGATCGAAAGGTTAACGAGACATACATTTTTCTTATCTTGAAGAAAATGAATTTTGTTCGGGCGGAGGACTTCTGTCCATTAAGTCTCACCACAAGTTTATACATGATTATTGCAAAGACTCTCGCTAACAGACTGCGGGTAGTTCTTCCTCACACAGTAAGTGAGCATCAACTCGCATTTGTAAAGGATAGACAAATAACATATGCCATTTTGATTGCCAATGAAGTTGTGGAAGATTGTAGGGTCAACAAAAATGTAGACATAGTTCTCAAGGTCGACTTTGCTAAAGCATATGACTCGATGAGATGGAGTTTTTTGGATTTTGTGTTGAAACAAAAAGGTTTTGAAGAATTCTTGTGAAGATGGATACAAGCCTGCTTGTAGTTAGTGAACTACTCAATTTTTTATCAATAGAAGACCCCAAGAGAAGTTTATGGGTATAGAGGATTATGGCAACGCGATCTCATGGCCCCTTTCTTATATACCATAGTTGCACATACCCTCACCAGAATTATTGAAAAATCAGTTATGGAGAGAAAGTTGGAAGGCATGATTGTAGGATGAGATCAAGTCCTAATCACCCACCTCCTCTTTGCATATGACTGCTCAATATTTATGCAGAACACAAAAGGAAGAAATTAAGGTAGTACTTTTGATGTTTTCGAGCTCTGATATCTCATCAGGCTCTTTATTATCAATATATTAGTTTCTTTTCAAAAAAAAAAAAGCCTTATGTGCATTTTTTTTCTATCGGGGCTGGATATTAATGGTAATAAGAGGTAGTTGTTGGACATTAATATAAAGAAGGAAGTGGTGAGCAGAGTGGTTGCACAACTGAATGTTTCCTTGAGAAATTGGCGACTGAACTACTTGGGATTGCCACTCCGTGGCGATCCATGCAGAACTAATTTTTGGGATCCAGTTATTTAAACCATTAAACAAAGAACTGCAGGTTAGAAAAGAAGCAATCTATCAAGAGGTGGCAGATTGCTGTTACTTAAAACTGTCATAAAAGCTTTACCAATCTACTTTATGTCGATTTTCAAAATGCCGAAGAAGGTAGCAGGAATTATAGAAAGGCTCATGCAAGACTTCCTATGGAAACAAGAAGACTCTACAAGGGGCCAAAAAATGGTTAATTGGGAACTCGTCTGCAAAGACTTAAAGCAAGGAGGCCTAGGCATTGGATGAATGATTAAGAGGAATATGGCCCTAAAGGGCAAATGGGTGTGGTGCATGATGGAGAGGTTGGAGACAATATGCACAAAGGTAGTTTGAAGTATTCATGGGGGAAAGGCTTTCGGGAGAGAAGTAGGTCTGAATGGAAAGAATAGTTACAGGTCCCCTTGGAGAGATATTTTTAGTTTGTATGATCGATTTATTACTCACATAATTTGGAAAGGGGGAAAAGGAGATAGGTTGGTTTTTGAAAAGATAGATGGTGTGGTAGGGAGAGGCTAAAGGACATGTTCCCTAAAGATAGATGGTGTGGTAGGGTTGGAACCGTCACCTATATAGGAAGATAGTGGATGATCATATGGAGGAATTAAGTGCATTGCTAACTACTTTGCACAGATTTCAACTGCAAGACATAGATGCAGAGTGCAGACCCACGTGGAGCAGTGATATAAGTAATCAGTTTTCTGTTAAATCATTCATGGCAAAACTAACGGTTAGAGCCATCAATCAGCTGGACATCCCCCCAGTTGGCAAACAAAAGCCCCCATGAAAGCGAAAATCCTAGCGTGGCTAATTTGCTTAAACAAGCTAAAGACTGCGGATAATCTTCAAAAGCGATTCTCTAACCATACTCTGAATCCTTCTATATGTTTATTGTGCAAGGAAAGCGTGAAGGCTACTCATACCTGTTTGCGAAATACAAGGCGACATTGCCAATATGGAGTCAATGGACTCAACAAAATAGCAACATTGTCCCCCCTCTGAAGATGCGTTGTTTCAGAGTTCGAAAAGTGCAGTCACAACTAAGATTCAATAGTATTGGAATGTTATTTTCGTTGCAGTTGGGTATACTATATGAGAAGAAAGGAACGCCAGACTCATTTTGGAAAAAAGGAAATTGGAACAGATGCTATTGGAGAGATTCAATATCTTGTTCGCTACTTGCGTTTCGATTAGTGAACTAGGAAAGTGCTACAATTTTGGGGAATGGATATGTAATGAGGGGAATATTTTACAATCCTTATAACATTACCTAGGATCGGGTACCTCATCTGACATTTTGTATTAATTTTTATTATTAATATAGTTTCTGTTTCAAAAAAAAAAAGATAGTATATTTAAGCTATACAAATATGACTATGAGCATCTGTGTATGTATCCCATCACAAAATTCTCCTAAGAGACAAAACTACTCACCCTCTAAGTCAATCCCTGAAGGCATAGGCCTGTAACTGCACACCATTACCAATTCCAAAATGATGCTAGCCTGTGAAAAGACTCCCATAATTCGCATCAGATTTGAAATTTATTTTGAAATCGTCTTTTTTCCACTTTTTCCATAGAGGCCAAATAATCACCAAGCAATATATATGTATATATATATATATTTTGAAGAGAAACTATAAAATTTGTTATAACTAAAGAGTTTTCAGATGAGAAATCTAAAAACTGAATTACAAAGAGTACAAAATATTATGCCAGCTCTCTAACCAATCCCCAAAAGTGTACCCGTGACTCATTTTAGTGTTGGCAATCCATGTACAAAACAGAATTTTGGATCTCTCCCAAACCCTATTGCTATCTTTACATGTATTCTTAAATATCCTACTATTCCTTTCCTCCCAAATATTATACCATATAGCAAAAATAATGACTCTATTGTTGGCTTGCATTTTTCTAGCTTGAACACCTTCCAAAGTTTGATCTTCAGCTTTCATTCTCCATGGTCTGATTCCTTGGCATTTTTGCGTCCAACCTTCCCAAATGTTTGATATGAACTTGCATCTCCCAAATATGTGAGTTGTGGTTTCTTCATTTCTCGTGCATAGGTAGTAGATGGAAGGTTTTAAAGTATGATTAGACAGTTTTTTTTGCACTACATCATCTACATTTAATTTGTTAAGAAAAATGAGCCAGACTAAGATTTTCGCTTTGGTGGGTATTCTTGTTTTCCACACGAGGTTGGCATGGTAGAATGGGCTTAATGTTTGTCTGGACACTGTTTAGTTTGCTGTAGAAGGACTGAACGATGAACCTATTTTCCTTGCCTCCCATCCATTCAATTCTGTCCTTATTTTCAAAAATTTGAATCGGCTGTAGCAGGTTAAGCAGCTCCGTGACTTCCTGCCTTAGGTCTTCCTTAATATTCCTCGTTATGTGGAGATTCCAAGCCCAACTTCCTATTCCTTCTTCCGTTGTTCTGTTAATGAAACTTGATATTGGGGCTTCATGTCTGTCAGAGAGCTTGTGCAGACCTGGAAATATATACTTTAGCTTGTCAGTAGCACACCACCGGTCTTCCCAAAATCGAGCTTCCACTCCCTTGCCCACCTTCCATCTGATATGTTTTCTGAATTGGGGATAAAGATTGGCTATTGCCCTCCAGGGGGATTTTTTGCTACATTTTTTCTTACCCCCGCCTCCCTGCCTCTAGCTAGGTGACCATGGATGCTTTTAATGATTTTAGCCCATAGAGTGTCCGGCTGTGTATAAAGTCTTCAAAGCCATTTTTCCATGAGAGCTTGGTTTCGCTTTGTGGTGCTACCACTGCCCAGACCTCCTTGCTCCTCACTCTTATACACTTGCTCCCAATTCACCAAATGCTGACCCTTCTCTTTTCCTTCTTTTTTCTACAGGAATCTCCTTAGACTTTGCTCAATTCTGTTGCCTGCCCCCTTGGGAATTTTAAAAATCGACAGGAAGTAGTTCAGGGTAACCTCTTGGATTGCTTTTATGAGTAGAAGACGCCCTCCTCATGAGAGATAATTGCCTTTCCGTCCCTCAACTCTCCTGTGGATGATATTGATGACTGAGTTCCAGAAGTCAAGCTTATTTGGGTATCTCCCAAAGGCAAACCCAGATAATTAAGTGGCCATTGACCTCTAGAGACCTTCATTTACTCAAATATCCTGTCGAGATTTGCCTCCCCCACATTGAGGCCTGCCAGCTTGCTTTTTTCTGCATTTATTTTCAGACCGGATATTAAATAGAATGCGTCCAAGGCGTCTCTTACATTCTGGATTTCTCCTAAACCATTCCTCATGAAAAGTATGCAGTCATCTGCAATGAATAGGTGATGCAAGCCTATTCTGTCCTTCCCTACCTGCATTCCAGTTATTTGTTGTTTCTTCTCAGCTTGTTGCATAATTCTGGTGAAGGCATCAGCCACCAAGTTGAAGAGGAAGGGTGATAGAGGGTCCCCTTGTCTTAGTCCTTTCTGACCTTTAAACTTGCCCCTTGGTTGACCATTGATGAATATGGAGTATGATACTGAAGATAGGCATCCCTGAATCCATCTTCTCCATTGCGTGCCGAAACCTTTAGCTTCCAACACATAATCTAAGAAGTCCATCTAACCGAGTCATATGCCTTTGCGAAGTCCACTAACCGTGGTGTGGTGGACAGTCCTCAGTTTAATAGCTAGAGTCTTCGTTATTATCTTGTAGATGCTCATTATCAAGTTGATTGGCCAGTAATCAATGATTTTTATCGAGTTGAACTTCTTAGCTATGAGACATAAGTATGTTTCATTGACTCTACTGTTAATTACAGAATCATGGTGGAATTCTTTCATGCAGTCAAAGATATCCTGTTTTATAGTATCCCATTCCTTCTGGAAGAAACGCATGGTAAACCCATCGAGTCCTGGAGCCTTGTCCCCATCACAACTGAAAACCGCCTGCCTAATCTCTTCTTCCTCAAACGGCCTCTCAAGCCAACTTCTGTCGTCTTCAAAAATTCGCTGCCAATTCAGGCCTTCAATTCCCCATTTCCTGGTTGAAATTTCCTTGAATATGGATTCAAAGTGTCTGATAATAGCTTCCTTTATCTGATCCACATCCTCCAAAATCTGACCTCTGTCATCTTCCAGTCTAGTGATCATGGCCTTTGCCTTTCGTAGAGTGAGAATTTTGTGGAAGTATCTTGAATTCACATCACCTTCCTTGACCCATTTCAGCTTTGCTTTCTGTCTAGCTTGCCTTTCCATTCGACATTCAATTTGCTGAATTTGCTTGATTGTGTCCATTCTTACTTCCATTATTTTCGGGTTATTGTTTCCTCTTTCCAAATCAAGGTACAGCTGTTTGATAGTGTGGACCAGCTTCTCTAACTTCACCTGTTCCTGAGGTTGTTTCTTATTATTACATTCTTTCAGCTTATTCTTTAAGGTCATGTTTGTTACATATGATAGGACAAAAAATTATCCTAATCCGGTGTTTGAGGCTACATAGCATAGGACAAAAAATTATTCGAGCCCACTTACTCATCCTATGTTGGTGGGATAACTCAAACCCACCATTTTTGGTGGGATTAAGTTATCCCACCCAAATTTTTTTTTTTAAATATTTTTAAAAATATTTTTATCCCATCCTATCCCACTCTATCCTATCCCACCAAAATAATCCTATCCCATCCTGTGCACCAAACGAACCCTAAGTGCAAAAGCTTCGTCATGCATTTGTACCCGGCCTAGCCTCTGGGTTTGTGAGCTTCCCACTCCTTTTGAATCATCTCCTTGAAACCTGGCCGAGAAGCCCAACTGTTTTCAAATCTGAATGGGGTCGGGCCCCATACTGTTTCTGTTGTGTCTAGAAGAATGGGCCAATGGTTCGAAACAGTTTGTTCCAGTCCCCAGGTTCTTTGATACGGGAACTTTTCCCACCACAGGATGTTCCCCAGAAAACGGTCTAGTTTGCAGAGGGTAGGGGGGTTCCTACCATTGCTCCAAGTGAATTTGATGTTCTTCATCTCCGTCTCTTTTAGTTGCATGTCTTGGATCCAGTCGTCAAAGGTGTGCATTTGGCTCGTGGTGTATTCCCCATGTAGCTTTTCAAAATGGTTTCTCATGATGTTGAAATCCCCCCCGATGCACCATGCCCCTTGGGCGAAGGCTGAATTGTTGCTAGCTCAGTGAGGAAGTTCTCCCTTTTTGTGTTGTCACATGGGCCATAAATTGCTGAGAACCACCATTCTTGTTTATCAACTTCCTTCAGTCTAACTGTGAGAAAGTACTCTCCTTCCAACTTCTCCTTCAAAACGAATTTCCGGGAGTCCCACATTATAATTATGCCCGTTACCGATCTCTCTGCTACCAAGTCAGCCCATTCTACAAAGGATCGTTTCCATCAACCCATTATCGACTGTCTGTCTATCATTCTTTTCTTAGTTTCTTGAATGGTTCTGATATCCGCCTTGGAAGATCGAAGAGTCTTGCGGGTGGCTTGAAGCTTTGAGGCTTTGTCCATTTGGGATGGGAACTGGAGCATATGGCACTTGCTGATAGGGACAATGAAGGTGACAAACAAAAATCAGGGAAGGATGGGAAGGGTGGCAAGCAACGTTAGCCAAGGAGAGATAGGATGCAAACTATACACTCGATACGTGATGTGAGCACAAGAGAAAAAAAGGTGAGTTGAGATGTGGGCCACCCACAATTGGCCTACATTAGTCGGGTTGGGAGCAAATATCCTAGAGGATGAGGGTCATGAAATAGGCAGTGGAAAACTCAAGTCTAGGAGGCTCAAATGAAAAAGAGAATTAAGTTTAGGCTCGTGAGATGCGCAAACCCATCAATGGAGTTAAAGGAACTTCAAATGTATAGTAGAAGAATTGAAGGGGAGCCTCGGCTAGGAGTTTACGAGAGATGGGCAACCCACCACTGAGAATCATATTCAATTGAAAGAAGGGGAAACACTAATCTAGATTGGAAGGTGGAGTATAATGATGATGAGGTAGAGGAGCTCATGCCAAAAAGGCAACACAAGGAGAGTTTTGAGGAAAAAGAGGAAATTGATGAGGGGAAAAGGAGGATGAAGGAAGTGACGAAGAAAAAGAAGAAGCAGAAGAGGAGGGTGAACTACAACCTCCTCCAAATAGGGTACACTTTTTTATCCTTATGCCACATCCTCCACACAACTCTCCCTCTCCTATTCCCCAAAGCAAACCTACCAGCATGCCATGAGGACAAAAGAAGAAGTGAAGAGGAGCAAAAATATAGAGTAGAAGGGGCTATAGTCAAGGAATGAGAAGATAGTGGCATAACCGAACAAGGACGGACAAGAACCAAGGGAAGGAGAAGAGTATAATCACATGAGAAAACTTTTGTCTATGATAAACCTGGACTTGAAGGAACTAAACAGAGGGACATAGTGATAGAATGTCTAGATATAGAGGCTAAGATGATGAAAATAAGGATCCTATCTTGAAATATCAGACAATTTGGATCAAAAGATAAGATGAGGACTATAAGGAGGGTCATTGGGAATGTTAATCTGGATATTGTAGCATTATAGGAGGTCAAAAAAGAAAGAGTCTCATCGGGCCTAATTTGAAAGCTTTGGAAGTTCAGGTATCTGAAGTGGACCCTGTTACTTGCAATGGGGTCTTCATGAGGAATTCTCGTCATGTGGGATACAAGAATTGTTAGGGTAAAGAACAGTTTCAAACTCCATATTCTGTCTCATTAAAAGTAAGGAATAAGTAAGAGGAATGGTGGTTCACAATAGTGTATGAGCGTTGTGAAAGAGAGGAGAGAAGCTACTTTTGGGAGGAAATGTCAGCACTATCAGTTATTCTAAGTGGACTATGATGTAGTTGGAAAGATGGAAGAAAAATTGAATGGGAAGATTACCACAATGGTGACTCAATTTGAAAAGCTGATAAAAGGTTGAGGGATATAGAAATGAGGAACATTTAACTTTACGTGGACAAATGAGCATCCGCTAGCTACTTTTAGACTAGACATGTTTCTCTTCAATGATGATTGGGAAAACATGTGGAAGGTTGTAAAACAAAAAACTTTACCAAGGCTTACATTTGATTATTGGCAAGTGATTTTGGGGTCAGGAAGTTCCCCATGGGGTCCTCCTTGCAAATTTGTTAATGTATGGATGGAGACCTTGAAATTTAAAATAATATGAAAAAAATGGTAGAGTAAGATTAAACTAGCAGGATTGTTAGGTTACTATGTTATGAGGAAGTTTAAGGGCATAAAGTAGAAATTTAAAGAGTGGAACAGAATGAATAGAACTCGAGAGGAACACAGACAGAGGAATATAATTAATTTGGACCTTCAATAAATTCATGAGGAAATGGCTTAAGTAGGGGAAGGGAGACCATGCAAAATGGACGGAAGGAGCTTATTAGTGAGGTGTGTGAGATGAATAGAAAAACAGAGAGAATTGTCAGGCAGATGGCTAAATTGAAGTGGGTTAAGGAGGGGGACACTGACTCCAAGTTCTTGCATAAAAGTTAGTCTATGCGAAGGTCAAGAAGTTACATTTCAAGAATTGAGGATAATGGGAAAGAAATTGTGGAGGATTGATTTGATGTTTTGAGTGGAACAAAAAAAAAAAAAAAAATAAATAAAATAAAAAAAAAAAAATAAAAAATAAAAAATACTTTCAAGTGTGCTAGGTAACTTGTAGCCCAAGACAAGGTCGATTCACAATGATTGTAAAAAATACCTTTTTTTTCCAAAAAACAAAATTTTATTATTTATACACTTTATAAGTCAAAGCAAATAAAATGTGTAGTCTAACAATCTAAGATTATAAATTAAGTCACAGAATTAAGAGAAAAAAAAATCAAGAAACTAACTAAAAAAAATAAATAAAAATAACTAGAATCTTAAACACAAAAAGCACATGAGGAGTGAAAAAAAAGAATATTGAAGAAATTTTAATAATTAAACTTTAAATCATAAATGTGAAAAACATATATTAATACTCTAAAATTACTACCTAAGATCTAAGAAGTGGAAGAAATTTTAAACAAAATAATAATAATAAAAAATCTAACTTACTAAAGAAAATGAAACTTACTAGTAATTATATTTGAACTAAGGAATAAAAGAAGAGAAGAAAATTAGAAGATAAAAAAGTAAAGGAAAATAATGATCTTTATTAAAAAAAAAAAAAGAAAGAGAAAGAACACTTACAAGGATTCAAGGCCTAAGTTTTTGTCAGTTACTCTAACCTTGAATCATAAAGTGCTTCCTTGATTCCTCCAATGCTCCAAACTTCTTAAGCAAAGTAAGACCAAGGCTAGAAAAAAATAAAATTGGGTTCAAAGAGACGGAGATAATGAATTTTTCTTGAATTTAATCCGCTTTTATAGAGGTGCCAAAACTCCTATTTTTCAAAAAATACATCCACCAATATTCTCTGGAAATCTCTTGAAAATGGTCTATTTTTAAATTACACAAATATTTTCAGTTAAAAGAATGAGAAGAAGATTTTGGTCATATATGGAGGAGTTGATTTTTTTTTGGCATGTGACATTTTCATCTCTCATAAATGGGTGGATATGTGCTCATTCAAATCTTCATCTAAGATTGCAATTATGTGGTTGTCATGAAGTCAATCTCATGAACACCGATTGATTGTCAAACTTGGTAGATGTAGCACCTCAATTCTTCGTATTGAGCCCAAGCTATATAGACATGATGTGTGGATCTTCTGGAAATTTAAAATCTTTTCAATTAACACTCCAACTTGAAAAAAATCAAAAATACTTAAAGACCAAGTTAAATATCCACATACTCAAAAAAAAATTTTTTTTAAAAGAAACAACTATTCCATTAATAAGATGAAAGCATTACAAGCATGGCAAAACCCCACAAGACGCACAACACCCTACAAGCCATGCCAACCCTGTTATAAGACATTACCTCACCCTCTTAAACATTTTGACATGGGATATCCCAGAGGGAGGGGACAGTTACTAATCCAAAATGAGGCAAGAGATTGAGATTCTTCCCATATCTCGTGAGGAGGAAGGAACTTGTCTTCAAATAGCCTTGTGTTTCTTTCTTTCCACAAGTACCAAATCATCGCCAAACTTACCATCATCCAATGGGCCCTTCACTTCTTGTTGACTCCCTCCCAAAATGGGCAAACACAAAACATACTATCTTGCTCTAAGCCCTCAGGGAATATAGGAAAATGTCTTCTTCACCTTCCCTAGACGATAGAGACATAGGGACATTGCATAAACAAATGAGTCACGGAATCCCCACTTTGTTTGCATAGAAAGCAACATGATGGGAACAAATAATACCTCGAAACTCTCTTTTGAACCATATCCCCCGTGATAGTTTTCTCTTTAAACACTACCCATGAAAGGAACTTCACTTTGGACGGAACAAGAACCTTCCATATCTCATTTAGAATTGGGGAGGGATGAACTGTTGAATCATTGAGTAGGGAGGAAAGGAAGAATTTTAAGGAGAACTCACTTGAGCTCTCTCTTTTTTTTTGTTTTTTTTTTTTGAGCAGAAACTAAAAGATTATATTATATTAATAAAAGTTTAAGTACATTGTCGGATGAGAAATCCAACAAGAAAGCAAAATACAAAGATTACAATGATTGTAGAATGTTTCCCCCATTCCCCAACCATTCCCCAAAAGATAATCCCAAAGATAGTTTAGAATTAGAGATCCATGAGGCAAACAAAGTGTTGAATCTCTCCCATATCATGTGGATTTCTCTCTTCTTCTCCTTGAACATCCTAGAGTTTCTTTCCTCTCACACCGTATATCAAATTGCTGCCATAAGAACTCTCCATTATTGTCTTATTCTAGACAGATTTCCATTTGTTGTCCCTAGGTTCATATCCGCATCAGTTGGAGGATTGATTCTTGGGTTCAGCTGTGACCATTTCGGCCAGATTTTGATGATCACATTGCATTCCATGAAGAGATGTTGTGAGCTATCTATGTTCTCCCTGCACATGAGGCAGATAGAAGGCTTTAGATAATAATTGGGAAGACGTTTTTGAAGATTTTCTCCCGTTTTCAGTTTGCCTAGACTCCATTGCCATAGAAATAATTTCACTTTCAGGGGTACTTTTATGTTCCAGATAATAAGAGGAGAGTTTGCTGTTGCTTCCAAATTCTCTTGTAAGATCCTTTCCATAAAAGATTTCACTGTGAAATAATTCTCCTTTCCTCTGTCCCAAACTGGCCTGTCTTCCCCTTCTCTCATTCCAATGGAATTCTTAAAGATCATTTAAAAGCTGCTCCAATTCCTCCATCTGGTTCTCCCCATTGTTTCCCCTATGTGAAGATTCCATCCGCCTTGCCCTCCTATCTCCCTATCGTTTGTGGTCTTGAACTGAGAAATAGCTGCCTCATGTTTGTTTGAAATTTTGAATATGTTGGGGTATTTGTCCTTTAACTTTATTAGACCACAACATCTATCTTCCTAAAATGCTACATAGTTTCCTTGTCCTATTTTTCAGCTAATGTAGGGGCGAATTTTCTCATATAGACTATGGATTCCTTTCCAAGGGGATTTGTGGCTGCTTTTTCTGTTTTAACCCGCCTCTCTTCCAAAAGCCTTCCTACGATGAATGCTTTAGATAACCTTCACTCACATTGAGCCAGACAATTCGATCCTCCCTGACTTGTAGCACGCACTCCCTTAACATTGCCCAGATCATAGCCTATTCCTCTTTGCTTCTCAGACCATCGGCTGAACGCAAGTGTAGCTCCCAATGAGTAGGTGCCAAATCTAGGCTGTGATCTAGGAAGAAGGAAATTGGACGGTTTTGAACTGTTGATTGCCTGTACAATCTAAGAAACATAGTTGAAAAAGCCTCATTTGCCCACCTAACATCCTTCTAGAACTGAATCTCCCCTCCATTTCCTAGTCTCAACCTGATAAGGGGGCATAAAACTGATGAATGGAGTGAATAAACTTCCATAAGCATCTAGGCCTTCCTTTGTGAGATGGGGGACAAGAAGTATGCGTATATAGGCGACCTTGGAAATGTATTTATGCAATTGCTCACAAGTTTTGATGGAAGTTAAGATGGAAATTGGGAAATAGAAGGGATATAAAATTCTGGTGGGATCATTGATATGGATCCTCATTCTTTCAAGAACTATTTTCGAGGATTTATAGATTGTTAAGATTATATAAGGTAGAGATAGTGTCGAGAAGATGAACTTCACCTAGACAGCAAAAATTCCAACAAAGTTTAAAATGATAGGATGGCTAATTGACCTCGGGAAGCCTAACTGTGTAGGCATGATATAAAAGAAGAATCCAAATAAAGCCACTCACCCCATTAGGGTTATCTGTGTAGGGAGGCAGGTGAGAAGGTTAGACAAATTTTTTTGGAGCTGCCCTTTCGTCATCAGAATATGGAGGAGATGGAAGGAAAAGCATAGGTAGATAGATGCTGTGGTTCACAGTCAGTCTTTTGAATTTTTGCTCACGACCAACATCACAATAAGGGAATACAGGAAGTGCATTCTCTTTGTTGTCTCCTATGCTGTTCGGGAAGAATGAAACAAGAGAATTTTAGAACGTAAGGAAAGAGTTAATGAACAAGTGTAGGAGAGATCAAAAGTGTTGTTTGCAACCTGGGTATCTTCAACAAAGGTAGGGAAGGGTTGTAGCTTTGGGGAGTGGGTTAGGAACTACCAAAATATTCTCCATTCTACATAAGAACTATATTATAATGTTTTGTAATGGATGATGTATCTGTTGTGGTGGGAGTAGAAGGGTGTAATGAAATGAATGGAGACATCTCATCTTCAGCTGTGAAATTCAATGAAATATGTTTCTTTTTCCATAAAAAAAATTAAAATATAGGATATGTCACATATTACTATAATGACCAATTGAAGTGATCCTTTTTTGTTCAATACAAGGCTTTATATAAATTTTATAAGCTTGCATATCCTTGCTCATAATCCCTTGAGAAGCTTCCCGTTTTGACAAAGGAAAAATGTATTCTTTGCTGTTCCCAAATGTAAAGTAGAGCATCCAAATTAGGCATTGTGAATGGGTTCATCTGAATTTGGTAATTTAAGCACGCAATCAATAGCAAGTTGTTCTTTATCGCACTTCTTTTCTTTTGCAGAAACCAGGAGGAATACTAGCTCTGCTTGACGAAGCCTGGTATGTGTTTACCTCACTTCTTTTTCTTTCTTGGACCTTGTAAAGGTGATTTATTTTATCATACCTTATCCTTGAGGATTGCTTAATCGTCAACAAAATTATAACAATCAGAAATGATTTTTTTTTCTTTTTTTTTTTTGAATTTTTCTTGTCTTTTTTTGCAGTATGTTTCCGAAGTCAACACATGAAACCTTTTGTCAAAAGCTTTATCAGACATTCAAAGGCCACAAACGATTTATCAAGCCAAAGTTGTCTGTCACTGACTTTACTATTTTACATTATGCGGGAGAGGTTAGTTCGATATTTGTATGCTTGTGTATTCTGTTGCTATTTAATGAAAGTTACAATGAAAATGAAAAATCTTAGTTTCCAGGTGCAGTATCAAGCTGATCAGTTTCTTGACAAAAACAAATACTACGTGGTTCCTGAGCATCAGGACTTGTTGAGTGCTTCGAAATGTTCTTTTGTTGCATGTCTTTTTCCCCCAAATGCTGATGAATCAACCAAATCTTCCAAGTTCTCTTCCATTGGCTCTCGTTTTAAGGTTTGGTTTCTTGTGTTACTATTAATCGCTTTAACACTAGCTGTGAATTGTATATACAATAGTTGTAGTCCCTGTTATAACTTTACAAGATTTTCACTAATCTAGTTATGGTGTCATTATGCAGCTACAACTCCAACAGTTAATGGAGACTCTAAATTCAACAAAGCCTCACTATGTTAGGTGCGTGAAGCCAAACGATTTTCTAGAACCGGGCTTATTTGACAATGTGAATGTCATGCAACAATTGCGTTGTGGAGTGAGTAGCACTGAATTATTTTGTTGTGTAATCAGTTACCAGTTTTTTTTCTTATTTCTGCCCATGTTCATTGCTTTGAATCATCTTTGTAGGGGGTTCTTGAGACAATCAGAATCAGTTGTGCTGGATACCCTACTCGACTAACATTTAGGGAATTCATGAAGCGATTTGGCATCTTTTCACCAGAGCTTGTTGAAGGAAAGTAAGTAACCTTAGTGTACATGATATGGCTTTCCTACTTTGGAAGGTCTAAATAGAAAACGGGATCCTGGTTCGCCCTGATATGACTTCGCTTTGTCTAATGGGTTAATTCAAAAAATAAAGAATAAAAAAAGGGATGGAATAATCAAACAATCAAATATATATATATATATATATATATATATATATATTCTTTTGATAGTATCAAGGTCAAATAAAAAAAAGCCACCACTAGCCAGCAACCAGGTCATAAATATTTACTTCATAAACGTTATAGTATTTGCTTAAAAGATAAGACCGATGCTAAGCTGTACAATGTATTATCAACACAACAAACTCAATAATTGGCAACTGAAAAATTGAACCATGCCAATTGCTAGGTCCATATCTATACCTGGTAAATATTTTATGGAATGTCAACTTAAAGATCAAAAATATTTGCAAGCACACTAGTTAAGTGGTAGAACTGACAACGCCAATCTCATAAAGATTAGAAAAACCACTTTATGCCCTGAGAAAAATAATCCACAACCATAAACTATTGGTAGGCTTTTAATACAATTTACATACACAAGGCGGAGTAAACATGGTGAGGCGCTGGAGGAGAAAAGAGTAAGTATTGCTGGTATTGTGGTATATTCATGTGAAATGCAAGCTGTTGAAGTACATAGTGTGTGTGTGTAGTATAAATAAGAAAAAAAAAAAACCGTATTCTAGAAGATCCATTGGTTTTCAAATGAAAAGAGAAAAGTGAGCAGTGCTCTCAAAGAAATCTTTCTTGGCTTTTCTTGTTTGGAGATATCTTCATTAATAGCAATACAACCACAATCACCTCTGTTCCTATATCAATTTCTCATACTCAAAGTTACTGCTAAATATGATAACTTCTAAAATTATCATCTTTTTGAGGAAGGAAACAAATGCCATCAATTCCTTTCTTTCTCTTCAACACTTCCCCTCAAGTTAGTGAATGAGTGTTTGCCATTCCCAACTTGGGAACATTCATTTGAAATTCAATTGCTCGAGCCTTTATTGAGTATATTCACTACCTGATGGTGAGTAGAACTATATAGTGTACAAATTAGTCCATTGTCAATCTTCTCCTTAATAAAGTGTTTGTCGACGTCAATACACTTGGTTTGATCATGTTGCACAAGGTTATGTGCAATTTTGATAGTGGATTTGGTTACAATAGAGTCTCATGGGACCATCCAACATAATCTTGAGGTCTTCCAAAATTATTCACATCTATAAGATTTCACGAATTGTTAGGTCATTGCCCTAAATTCTTTTTCTACACTAGATTTAGCAGCCACATTTTGCTTTTTACTCCACTATTTTTGTAAAATAAAAATAATTGAAGGACAATGAATATAATGTGGTATAGTTCTATGGCAGGCTTCACAAGCAAGGTTCCAAAACTTGACTTTGTCATAAATTTCAATGTTTGAAAAATCAATAATAATTTGAAGACGTTTGAGTAGTTTCGAAGAATTTTGTAAATATTTATCAACTTAAGAGAACTTTAAAGTGTTTTTACATAGTTTCTTAAATATATATAAATTATTAGTAGAAATGATAAAAACAAACATAAATAGAAATTTTTCACACATAAAAGTAAAAATATAATGGAATAAAATATGCATCTTTTGCATTAATAATGTCTAATGCATATTGCATGGGATGATATGTATACATGTATACTTTTTTGAGGGAGTATGTATATACATGTTATTATCTGAATTGTATATTGTATTGAAGGTTTGGAACTTTGATTTCACCCTAAACTTCGTCCTTAAAAAATTTAAATTAATTCAAAGAAGTTTGAGAAGTCTTGGTGAATTATTGTAAAAATTTGTAAACTTAGAGAAGTCAAAAGAATTTTTTTTTTTTTTTTTTTTTTTTTATAAATGTTGAAATGTGCATGATTGTTATTAGATATGATGAAAACAAACTTAACATAGATACTTTTGATAGATAAAAGTACAAATATAATGATTTAAGAATATTTTAACGTTCACAATGTTTAAATCATGTCGGACCAAACTAATCCCATTGAGTTGATGAATTTCAAATAGTGGCATTTGGTCCTAGTTCATTTTCTTTATCTTGATATTTAATTTTATGATGCTTTCTTCTTGGACCTATACTTTGCTAATCTAGATTTTGCTATGCTTAGCTTAATTATTTAATTCATTATATAAGTTAATATTTTTTTAAACTTTTCTTATGAGAGTTAACTAAAAGAAAATCACTTTGAAAACACTTCCAATTTATTTTTAAGTTTTTATATTATTTCGACTTTGTTTATTTATTTATTTTTTGGTAAAACATATCAAATAGTTTATCATTTGTTAGCTTGTTAAAATTTTTGAACTTTTATTTTTTGAAACAGAAACTTTATTAATATTAATAAAAATTACAACTGGATGAGATATCCGAAAATATTACAAAGATTGTAAAATTTTTTCCCCATTACAGAGCCATTCGCAAAATTTTTATCCTTTTCTTAATCTAGAAGTTAGAGATCTATGTAGCAAAAAGTGTATTGGATCTATGTAGCAAAAAGATGCGACCATTCCTTTCTTCCCAAACGTTATTCCAAATCGCCGCCAAAATCACCTTCCAATACTGATGGAGATGTGCTGCAGCCACACCTTCAAGAATCTGAGAGAAAGATCCTATTGGAGGAGGGGCAAGGGCGCCATCTTGCTTATTCTATTGGCACCATAGATTTTGCATTAACTGACATTCTTAAAAAATGTGTTGCACTGATTCCCCACTATTCCTGCAAAGAACACAAATGGTCGAGTTTAGATAATGTTGGTTTGGTCGTTTTTGGACATTATCTAAAGTCCTAAGCTTGTGTAAGCTTACTAGTCATATTAGGATTCGGGTTTTCATGGAGACCTTTATGCCCCATGTGAAATTTGTTGGAATAGAGACCCTATTTGACCCTTGATCTAGAAGAAGATTTCTAGAAGACTTCACAGAAAAATGAAAATTTTTTTCTGGGCTCTATTTGGGTCTGTCTTCTGCATTTGTTTCCTGAAACTGAAAACCATTCAAAGAGTTGAGGAGGTCATTAAGTTCATCCATGTAGCTTTCCCCAATATTATTCCTAATATGGAAGTTCCATCCCCATTGTGTGGACTCTGCTGTGGAAGTGTGTAACACCCCAACCCCCATGTCTCTTTGATTTGAGTGTTGGACCTATCCACCGTTCTATTTGACAGTGGACTTAACCAATATGCGGGTTGGGTCCGTGCTACTTTACAAGTGACACACACTTGACATTCCATTTTTCAATATTTCATGTCTATGAGTGATTTAAAGAATATATCTTTTCATAAATACAAGACAATATTAGGAAATAAAGAAAAA
>JAJIYU010004565.1:0-24027 GCA_030144865.1 Tinospora cordifolia
GCCGCATATGTTTTAGTAGTTGTTCATGTGACTGCCTCTTCAAAAATGGTTGTGCATCAAGTAGCTCAGCAATGGTGTAGCAACGCTTCTAGCGTGCTTTGATTACTTCCCCTTTAGTAGAAACAACATCTTCAACTTTAATATCAGGAGGTTTGGGCTTTTGAAGCTTTTTTTCAGAGCCAACTTGCACTTCAAGAGGAGACTTCAAAGAGTGATATATAGAAAAGATTACTCTATCTTCATGTGCTCGCAAAGTAAGTTCTCCTCTGACAACATCAATAAGTGCATGGCTTGTAGCTAGAAGTGGCCTCCTAAGAATCAATGGAAACTCCCCATAATCATCCATGTCAAGCACCACAAAGTCAACTGGGAATATTAACTCATCCACCTTTAGTAAAACATCTTCTACAACACCCTGTGGGTATTTGAATGATCTATCAGCTAGCTGTAGGGGAATAGTAGTAGACTTTAATTCAGACAACCCCAATTCTTTATATACTGCCTTTGGCATCAGATTAATGCTTGCCCCCAAATCACATAATGCCTTATCAAAGAATCTCGAACCAATTTGGCATGGAATGGTGAAGCTTCCAGGATCAGTTAGTTTTAGAGGGAGTTGTTTCAGTAGATTAGCACCACATTCTTCCGTCGGCTGCACAATCACATAATCTTCAAACCTCTATGGGAAGGATAACTGAGACGGTTCAATATAGTTGTTGCCTTGAGTAGTAATGCTTTCAAACATATCATCTTTCTCTACCTCACTAGTGAGCACTATATGAGTAGACTCAGTCACCATAGGTCTTGTAAACTGGATGGCTTCATCAACTAGCACAGAGGGGCTGGAAGGCAAGGGTGGTTCTGCATCAATTCATTCACCTTACTATAAAAAATGGTCTGGCAACTCTCTTTAGGATGTACTTGAATGGCACTAGGAAAAGAACTTTTCTGTTGACTAGAGATTGCTTGGGTTATCCGTCCCATCTGAGTCTCAAGGTTCTTCATTGTGGCGTTGACATTTTCCATCTAAATTTCTAACCCGAAAACTCTATTGTCATTCTGATCAATCCTATTAGTCAGCTGTTTGAAGAATTGTGCCTGCATATTCATCATTGCATCCATTTTGTCCTCCAATGACGGTTTCTTTTCAACCAAGCTCTGATGATGAACATGACTTTGTGGAGCTTGCTTGAAATTTCTGTTATTGCTCATCTGATAGTATGGAGGAACATTATACATCTATTGCTGCCCTTGATAATTATTAAAATTGTTAAGTGCATTAAGCTGCTCAATAGATGCCTCTTCTGTAAGGGATGCCTTGTGAGCTTCAACAATGGCCAAAATAGATTGATGTTGTTGTTTCTTGCCCTGACCACTACCCAACTTCTCTGTCAAGACATTGATTTGATGAATCATTGATGCCATTTGGGTTTGTAGAGCTGTCATACCATCTACTTGATATAACCCAACTCCTTTAACTAATCCTCTTTCTGACCCATACCCATATGCATTGGATGCCATATTGTCAATTAGTTGAATAGCTTCAGTAGTAGATTTTCCCATTAGAGAGCCACCGACTGCAGAATCCACTAAAGCTCTAGTAGATGGTGTCAGACCACTGTAAAACATCTAAATTTGGAGCCAAGGGAGATAACCATGTTGTGGGCATCTTCTTAGTAAATCTTTGAATCGGTCCCAAGCTTCATAGAGAGACTCGAAGTCTAGTTGCTTGAAAGAGCTAATCTCACCCCGTAACTGATGGACTTTGGTGGGTGTGAAGTATTTCTACAGAAATTTCTGCCCCATATCTTCCCATGTAGTAATGCTACCAAGTAGAAGCATTTGTAACCAGGTTCTAGCTTTGTCCCTTATAAAGAAAGGAAAATGCCACTGTCGTAGTTGATCTTCAGTGACCCCGTTCATCTTTATTGTGTCACATATCTCCATGAAAGAATTCAAATGAGCTATAAGGTCTTCAGTTGCTGAACTCCCAAACTGTTGTTGTTGCACCATTGTGATTAAGGATGGCTTCAGCTCAAAGTTGTTTGCATAGATTGGTGTCCTCGCAATCCCAGAGTAGTTGTTGTTCAAGATAGGTTTGAAGAAGTCCCGTAATGGTGCCTCCCCATTGTTACCAACACCCGAACTACCGCTTTCAGCCATGTTTGATACACGTCCCTTAGATTCAATCTGAATCTGCCTTAGAGTTTTGGACAATTCAGGATCTTCCTCAGCAAAGGATGCGCTACTCATGCAAGCCCTGAAACACCACAGCTCAACAAACGAATCAAGTGTAGCGAGCCAACAAGATAGAAATAAAGAAATAAAATAAAAAAATAAAATGCTTTAATTAAAATCAAATCAAATTCAACTGGTTTAAAGATAGTTACACCTTTCCTTAGCAACGGCGCCAAAAACTTGTTAATGACCCTGCAAGTGTACAGAATCGCAATAGTAATAACTGTTGAGACCGGATATCGTCCTCAGGGAACGTATAAAAATCAACTATCCAAAAGCCCAATATACTATCAATTTAAACTTTATTAAAGCTACAAATTCGATTGATTAAGAATTAGAATGAAACTCCTGAAAATAGTCAAATATAAAACTGAAAAGTAAATTATTAAAAACTCTTTAGATTAAATTATCTAGGATAGTAAAATTTTTTGTGATCACCTTCAATTCCTATTTCAATTAATCAAATTCCTTTATTCTGTAGGTTCTAGCACTAGTCATCAAAGCCTTTTCCCAAAGTACCTTAACACCTATTAGTCTAATCACTAATACCCTCTCCTGAGGCGTACAGTAAATAGTCTAATGCATTAAACACAATTATAACGTACAACCTCCTAAACAATCAACAACCTCCCGATCAATTGATTGTTCTAAGTCTATAATTTGATTTTCAGAGTATTAATCCTCTCTCTCGAGTTAGATTAACATTCTATAATCATTTCTTTTATGGCCAGTAAAAAGAAAACATTAAGAATCCAAATTATAAAACAAAACCTCAGAAATATATTAATCAAAATAAGAATATCAGGATTCTACAATCCAGATTTACATCCTAGACTTAAAATAAACCTAGCCTGACATGATTAAGAATTCACACATCAAAGAATTTAGATCATAAATAAACATACTCAAATCTTGGACCTTGATCTTCAATTCTTCTTCGTCTTCTCTCTGTTCTTCTTTGTCAGCCGTTTTTCTGTAAAAATTTTTCGTTCTCAAAAACAGATAATCATCTAAAACCCTACTACAATGACCTATTTATAGTATTTCACTAAAGAAAACCCTAAAATAATAAAACACGCCTACCGACCGCGGTCCATAAGTAACCGACTGCGGTCCACAGAACGATAAAAAAAACCAAATATGTGAAATCTCTCGAGCGACCGCAGTCCATAAATGACCGACCACGGTCCACAACGAGATGATGTTTTCTTCTTGTTCCTTGTTTTGTTTACCGCCTCACATGCTCCTATTCTTATTCCGGTTCATTCTAAACCTGCATAAACACTGAAAACCTTTCTCAGACATTATATTCATATAAAAATGCTATAAATAACATTAAATCATGCTAATATGCAACTAATCATGCAACAATGCTCTAAATGCACATTTAACTAAATATAAGCAAATATACTAAATTTTCTATTACACTAATGCAGATTATACATAAAATACCTATAGTATAGTTAGTCTACTATGCAACTAACAATACTAAAGTGAAATTAAAATATGAATGAAAAAACTAAATCTAACATATGCTGAACATCTAATTAATTTAAAATAACAAAGTAGAAGTTTAGAAATTACTTCCACCTCAATTGAATCAAAATTCAAAAATCTGGCAGCATTTCGACACTTCAACACGTTCAAACCATCAAGAACACTCAAGACTTAAGTTGTTCATACTCAAGAACTCCAAAGAATTGGAAAGAGGTGCCAAGAGAGGGGCTAAAAAAAATTAAGAGGAATCTTATCAGCTCTTACTTTGAGATGAAGAAAATGAGAACATAGGGGTCCTTTATATAGATATTTAGTGAGCATAGGGGAGTGGTTTTTAGAGTGTTCACACTAGCCACTTTCCATTTCTCTTGTGTGGACATTTTGAGTAAGTGGTTGATTTGGTTTCCTTCATATGTATGAACACACCCACGATTTAGCAACTTGGTTTGGGATCACCTTCTTTTGTTCGTCAAAATGGGCAAGGGAATCTTCTCTTTCTTGTTTGGTTTCCCTCTCATGTGCGAGCACAGTTTTGGGCATATGCAATGCATGGAAGTTTTCTATTTCATCTCCTTGTGCATAGTTTGGGCAACTTTTGGATTATTTCTAATCTAATTTCCTTCTCATGGCGCACCAAATCCATGAAGATTTGGAAACTTCTATTCTTGATCATCTCTTGTGAGTGCGCACAAGATTGTGGTGATTTTGGGTACTTTGCATGGTTTGGACTTTTTTTTTTGAGTGTATGAGAAACTTTCTAAGTGTGGTTAATTCTCTTTTGGCGTCATGGACCAAGCATGGGATACCCTTTCTAATAGAACTTATGGAAACTTTCTATTTTCTGTTTTATGCACACACATGAGCAACTTTCTATTTTGGAAAACATTTCCTTTTGACATCATGTGTGAGTATGGCAGTTTCCATTTTTCCATGCTTTCCTAACTCATGTTTCCTTGGTACGTCATAAGCATAGATTAGGGTGTATATGATTATGGCATCTTAGCAACGTCTAATATGGTTCACCCATGATTTTGGACATCTTTTTGTGAGCATAGGAAACTTTCTAAGTTATTTTTTAGTGTACACATTGGGAACTTTCTAATTTGGTGCTTCTTGTGGGCGTCACAGATGAGTAAGGGAAACTTTCTCATTTCATTCTTCTTGTGTGTCAAGGACTTGGGGCACATAGCAATAATCAACATTTAGAAACTTCTACTTTCCTCTCTTTTGTGTACCAAATCAATGAAGATTTTGAAATCTTCTATTTTGGTCTTCTCTTATGCGTTAAGCATTTAGTGTGCACATAACACTTGGAAACTTCTATTTTGGTCTCTTTGTGGTGTGCTCATAAATAGGGGTAACATGGTTTGGGAGACTTTCTATTTTGCTCTTGATTGTAATGTGCAATGGTTTGGGTGTCTTTCTGTGCACATGGGACCACTTTCTAATTTTTGAATTATGTTGATTTATTTCCTTGTTCTTCTTATTTTGAGTGTACCACTATGTGTGCACATATGATTTCTTTTTGTTTCTAATTTGGTCTCTTGTGCACAAATGTTCATGGCATGTTTCTAATTTCCATCTTATTTCCCACGCATGATGTTTTTGATCAAATGAGGCTTACCAATTCTTTGATTTGAATGAACTTCTGGGGATTTAGTTCTTATTTATCATTTAGACCTCAATTGTGTTGCACCTCAATGTTCATAAATTTATCTTTGTTTCATCTCATCATTCTCATTTTACTGAGACTTTTCTGAGCAAATGGACTTCCACTGAATTAATTTCACACATAATCATCAATAATGTTGTACATGTCATTTCATTTCATTTCGTACAAGTTTTTCAAGGTATTACAACCTACCCTCCTTAAAAGAATCTCATCCTCAAAATTTGCACATATTCATTTGGGTGTTATTTCCTCAAGGATTTCTAGTAAAAAGGTGTAGACACTTAGCCTTCATTTCGCTTTCTAGTTCCCAGGTGACTTCCTCTACTCCATGATGTTTCTAAAGGACTTTGACAATGGAAACATCTTTTGTTCTCAGGTTCTATGTTTTATGATCAAGGATCTTCAATGCTGCTTCTTCATAAATAGTGTCATCTTGGACATTCACCTCCTCCTAGTGGATTATGTGTAAGGGATCCTGTTCATACTTTCTCAACATCAATACATTGAAGATGTTATGTACTAAGGTCATTTGATTCAGTAGGTCTAACTCATAGGCTCACTCTCAGATCCTTCTAAGAACTTCAAATGGACCATCGAATCTAGACGATAACTTTCCCTTATATCCGAATCTCTTAATCCCTTTCTAAGGACTTATCCTTAAGAATACATTGTCACATGTTTGAAACTCTAGGGGTTTTCTCCTCCTATCAGCGTAACTCTTTTGCTTACTTTGCATTGTGGCCAACCTCTTATGTATCTGTTTGACTTGGTTATTCATTTCTTCTACCAAGTCTACCCTAGTAAGCACATGATCCTCAAGTTTAGCTCAACAAGCTGGTAATCTGCAGGGCCTCCCATAAAAAACTTAATAAAGAGTCATCTTTATACTTGCCGAATAACTATTGTTATAGTCAAATTCTTCCAAGTAAATGTACTTGCTCTAGTTTCCTTTAAAGCCAAGAACACAAGATTTCAACATGTCCTCTAGTGTCTGAATGACTCTCTCTGACTGCCTTCTGTCTCAGAGTGAAAAGCAGTACTCATGGTGAGTTTGGTTCCCAACTTCTTTTGTAGACTCTGCTAGAACTGTGAAGTGAATCAAGAGTCTCGATCAGATACTATCGTCTTACTATCTCTTTCACGTAGAGTTCTACTAACTTACTAACTTGGTACATGGATTTAATTGGCAAGAAATGAACCACTTTAATGAGACGATCCACAAATATCCATACAGTATCTTCTCCTTTTTGGTTCTTAGGTAACCCACTGACAAAGTCCATGACAATGTTATCCTACTTCCATTCAGGGATAAGGAGTGGTTGTAACATTCTAGAGGGCTTTCGGTGTTCTGTCTTCACTTGCTGACATGTTAAGCACTTGGAGACATACTTAGTTATATCTTTCTTCATTTCTCTCCACCATTAGGCCTTTCTAAGGTTTTGATACATCTTGTTATTGCTTGGATGCATCGTGCACTTGGTCTGATGGGCCTCATTCAATATGGCCTACTTACTTTGTCTATTCTGACGCACATAAATTCTATCTCCAAGTCTTAGGGTATTCTCAACATCTAGCCTAAAGTCAAAATACTTACATTGTTCAACTCCTTTTATCAGGCTTGTGAGCCACTTTTCTTGCTTTGTTCATCCCTAATTGGATGCAGAAGATCTGTTTGGCAAGACAAGTTGTAGAGATAGGTTCGGTTATCATTCAAGGTCACACCCAGCCTAAAGTTTTTGGTCAACTGGTACATCTGGCCCTTTTCTTCCTCTTGTTTATTAAACTTCCTACTCAAGGCATCGACTACAATGTTGGCCTTCCCCAGATGGTAATGTAGTTGGAAGTTATAGTCTTTAAAGAACTTCATCCATCTTCATTGCTTGAGGTTCAACTCTGTCTGGGTGTAGATGTATTTCAAACTTTTATGATTTAAAAATAGATCAAACTTTTCACCATAAAAATAGTGTCTCCAAATCTTTAGGGGCAAACACTATAGCTGCTAACTCCAAGTCATGCATTGGGTAGTTCTGCTTATGGATCTTCAATTGCTGCAAGGCAAAGGTGACAACCTTTCCTTCCTCCATTAAAATTGCACCCAATCCGTTCTGCGAAGCATCTATATACAAAACATATGTTATACCATGAGTCAAAGTGATTAGGATGGGGGCTATAGTCAATCTACTCTTCAGTTCTCAGAATGTTTGTTTGCATTTCTCATCCCATTTGAACTTAACTCCTTTTTTGGTCAACTTGGTCAAGGTTTCTGCTAACTTGGAGAATTCTTGGATGAATCTTTGGTAGTATCTAGCTAGGCCTAGGAAACTCTTGATCTATGTAACTATCTTCGGTTGCTTCTAGTCTATGACAACTTCCACCTTCCACCTTCTTTTGATCTACAAAGATGCATTTAACTGATACTATGTGGCTAAGGAGCTTAACGGTTTTCATCCAGAATTCCCACATGCTAAACTTGACATACAATTGGTGTCTTCTAAGGGTTTGCAACACCAATCTCAAGTGTTTTAAGTATTCAACTTCTGACCTAGAGTAAATTAGGATGTCATCCATGAATACCACCACAAACTAGTTGAGGTATTTTCTAAATACTCTATTCATCAAATCCATGAATGTCGCTAGGGCATTGGTTAAACCAAATGACATCATGATGAACTCAAAGTGTCCATATTGTGTTCTAAAGTTCGTCTTATGTATATCAAACTCCTTGATTCTCAATTGGCGATATCTTGACCTAAGATCAATCTTTGATAAATGAGTAGCTCCTCTTAATTGATTGAATAGGTCATCAATCCTTGGTAGGGGATACTTGTTCTTTACTGTTGCCTAGTTTAGTTTTCAGTAGTCAACACATAGCCTCATAGAGCCATCTTTCTCTTTTACAAATAACACCGAAGCTCCCCAAGGTGATTCACTTGGCCTAATGAAACCATTTTCTCTGAGCTCATCTAGCTAAGTTTTTACCTCAATCAGCTCTACTAGTCTCATCTTGTAGGGCCATATGGCTACGGGGTTGGTTCCATGGTGAAGTTCAATTTTGAACGCTACTTTTCTAGTAGGTGGTAGTTCGAGTAAGTCATCTAGGAATACATCTCTGTACTCACTAACAACTGCTAAGTCCTCGATTCTTGTTTGCTCTATAGGGTCTTCCTCATCAAGTTTCTTGACTCATCTTTTTGCTTCAGGCAGTTCATCATAGCTACCATTGGGCTTCTCAATAATCTTCGCATATCACCGTTGATTTTTTATGTTTCTCCTGAAGTTAGGGTTATGGGTACTCATCTCTTAGGACAATCTATCTCAACCTGATACTGGTCTAACCGGTCCATCTCCAAGATTACATCATAACCAAAAAATGTTAAAGTACGTAGGTTGATAGAGATTAATTTATCCCCAAACCTTAGGTCATAATTACACATAATTTTAGATGTAACAATGGTGGACACATTCAAAGTCATAGTTGGTGTTTTTGTTACAAGTTGTAGCCTATCATAGTTCTTTAGAAATAAAAGATTTCAAGGCACCTGAATCAAATAACAACCTTACAGCAACATTGAATAATAAGAACGTGCCTTCCACAGCAAGGACTTGCTCTTCTTGAGTCTCGGCAATAACAAACACTTTAGCCTAGTTCTGACCATGACCCTAATTTTTTCCCTAATTGGCATTTTCTTATTGTTGTCGACCCTAAGGATGACCATTCTATTCTCCTCCCTGATTGTTTTGTGCATGTTGTTGCTAAGGAGCCTGAGTTGGTGCAGTCGGGCAATTTCTTGCTATGTGGCCCCTTTGCCGGCACAGGTAGCACAGTCCTTGTCTCCTCGCCAGTTCTTTTGTCTTATTTTTTGGGTTTCCCTTGTATTCAAGTTTGTAGTGATTTTCCGCCACTCTTGTTCTTTTTTTGGGACCTTGGTTGTCTTTCTCGTTTTTAGGTTTTTTTGTTTCTGCCCCTCAATATTTGCTCCAGGTTCATCTCCTATTCAAGTGTTAGACCATTCTCTAAGACATCTCTATATGTCTTCAGGCCCGGATTCATTATTATCTTTCAGATCTCTATTTTGAGGCCATGTGCAAAATGATTTGCTTTCATTCTCTCTTCTATGATCAATTTTGGTGAAAATTGGGCCAGCTCAATGAACTTCCTTTCATATTCGGCTATAATCAGGTCCCTTTGATTCAGCTGGAAGAAATCTTCTTGTATCTTCCTCAACGTGGCCTCCAGAAAGAATTTCTCGTAGAAGATCTCCTTCAATTCTTCCTAGCTCATGGTCTCAACATTAGTGTTAGGATCTATTTTCATCATTCTCCACCAACTTCTAGTTGGTCTCTTGAAGTGGTGGGTGGCCAAAGCTACTCTATGCAAACTTCTTCCATTTCTTGGTACCGGTGATCAGCAGTGTCGTAATACCTTCACAATGAGGATGATGGAGCTTTTGTAACTCCATCAGTATCTTCCTCTACTTCTCATCCTCCAAGTCCTCCTAAGCCCTCTGTCGATCCAGAACCTCTAGTGTAGGCACAGGCTGCTGCACAAAAATTAGTTCAAGTACCTACGGTTGTGGTGCCACCTGAGGTATCATTTGAGGTAGGGCCCTCATCTTTTGGTCTATGACCCTTTGATAATTTCATTCATCATGTTTTCCATTCGTGAGTCCATATCAATAGGTGTCTCTCATTCACACTGTTCAGTATTGTCAGACGTTGCAACCCTGGTAGAGTATCTCTTGGATCCAGCTATTATCTCCAAGTCAAAAGCTATTTTAGTATTTGAGAAGGTATCACAACGAAAAACTTAAGAGAATCACAATCTAGGATACACAACCCGTCTACCCTTATCTTCGAGATACAAAATGTTTTTCCAGACTTGAGAAGATAATTGTTTCGTCCATATTCATTCATTGAATTCATATTCCCGAGCCTTTTGTTTCATTCATACTATCATGACTCTAGATTTTAGATTTTTCGTAGCCTATCAGTTTATTCTTCTAAATTCTATTTGAGTTGTTGTTGGGTATAGGATTTGGTTTCATATTCAGGAGTATGAACAAGTAAAATCATGTGTTCCAATAATCAAGTAATCATATAATCATGCACGTTCATGATAGCACAGCAAAACTCTAGGCTTCCATCTAAGCTTCCAAGCTCGAGTGTCCCATACCACCCAAATCTTTTGACTTAGACTTCCACTCAGAAATTCACCACACCCAATCAATTTAGCAAATGTCTCGACAATTAAGGTTTTTCGAGCTCTACTATACCTAATTGTTTCATACCAGCCAAGCATAGGGAAACAAGTTCTTCCAAAGTCACCGATCATTAAC
Source organism: Tinospora cordifolia (assembly GCA_030144865.1). NCBI lineage: Eukaryota > Viridiplantae > Streptophyta > Magnoliopsida > Ranunculales > Menispermaceae > Tinospora > Tinospora cordifolia. The sequence continues at coordinate 10,744 of JAJIYU010004565.1, forward strand.
CAAATATGGCCTATCATTCTCGAGTCCAAGATTCATCCCTACCCTCAAATTCCTATGAGTCCTATAGCACATAAAACCAGAGATACAAGATCTTCCTAATCTCATATCCTAACTAATCAAGTGTTTCATTTTCACATGTTATCAATTTCTATCCTATGTCCTAAAAGTTCTATTCATGTTTTGATCCATTGTGCCTCCTTTGGCAACTCCTAGTTCCTACTTAAGATCTCTTTTCTTGACCTAGGGTTTCAATTTGGTGGGAAAGTTTCTCTATTGAACTGTCCTCCTCTATCTAGTCAAGATACCACCATTGGCATATTTTACAAACTCGAGTAACTTCCTTACCCTAAATTTTTTACCTTCTAATTTTCTTTTATAGAAAGTAAGAGTGTTTTTCAACTCTGACTACTCATATGAGCTAGTGGGATAGCCTCCAGATCGAGCGGGAAGACCGAAGTCTACTTAGTAACTGTGCTTTCTAGAATGGGATAACCCATCTCCCTTTCAGTGTTTAGCTTTACTCGGGGCAAGGCTTACCTACTATCAAGTCAACTTGCAGTCTTTGCATCCAAACAAAACATTTCAAAGCATATATTTTCTTTTTGAAAACAACCTTCTAAAACATTTTTAATTTCAAAAATAGAAGGTAGGGCATTCTAAATTTCAACTCAAAATGCAAATCTTACCTAATTGAGTTAATACTTCCCGGATCTGATACCACCATTGGTATAAGATCATACTTTCTAATTCTAGTCCAACAACTAACGCCTAGGTTTTGATACCACCTTTTGTAATACCCCAACCCCCGAGTTCTTGTTTGGATTTACTACACGGCAGGCCAGGGCAGTATTACATTTACAAGTGACTCACACTTAACTTTTTAATTTTTTTTATCTCAAGTCTTATTGAATATTTAGAGTACTTAACTCACTTAGATTTAAATAATCAATTCAACAAGACAAAGCAATTAGAGATAAAAAAAATCTTTGGCATTCTTTATCTATTAAATAAAGGAAAGAATACATAACTCAAATAAAATTATTATAGCAGAATATCAAAATTTGGGCAATATGTCCTTACAATAGAAATATTCTAAATAGAGATATTCTAAGTCTCGATCATGCATCTTCAATTAATCAATTCCCTAAAAGATTTAAAGTAGGAAGGGTGAGCATAAAGCTCAGTGGATCATTTTAAAACAACTAAATCATTATTTTAAATGAATAAAACATTCAATTCAAACACTTATAAGCATTAAGCAATTCAAACAATCTATTATTTTCAGTTGCAAATTCAACTGAAAGGGGTCAACTTTGATGTTCTTATCAAAATACTTCCCTTGAGTGAAGAGGCATTCCTTTAAGCCAAACTTCATTGGACTTAGGGCTTAATCCATATTCCAAGTCTTTTGGGGCATTACACATATGAACTAATCATATGTCAAGAATACCCATAGTAATCCCTGTGGATTACTGTGATAGTACGTGGTTCTTATCTTTATTTATCTTTCTTTAGTCAAGCATACATGGATCATTAACTAAATTACATAAATTCAGCATGATGATCATATCAACATAAAAAACATGAAACATTACATAACATGCATCATCTAACACATGCATGAACATCTAATTAATTTAAAATAATTAAGTAGAAGTTTAGAAATTACTTCCACCTTAATTGAATCGAAATTCAGAAATTTGGTAGCACTTCAACACTTCAACTCATTCAAACCCTCAAGAACACTCAAGAACTAAGTTGTTCACACTCAAGAACTCCAAAGAATTGGAAAGAGGTGCCAAGAGAGGGGCTAGAGAAAACAAGAGAGATCTTATCAGCTCTTGCTCTGGGATGAAGAGAATGAGAGGACAAGGGTCCTTTCTATAAATTTTTAGTAAGCATAGGGGGGCAGCTTTTAGAGTGTTCACACTAGCCACTTTCCATTTCTCTTGTGTGGATGTTTTGACTAAGTAGCTGATTTGGTTTCCTTCATATGTGTGGACACACCCACAGTTTAACAACTTGGCTTGGGACCACCTTCTTTTGTTCGTCAAAATGGGCAAGGGAATCTTCTCTTTCTTGTTTGGTTTCTCTCTCATGTGTGAGCACGGTTTTGGGCATGTGCAATGCATGGAAGTTTTCTATTTCGTCTCCTTGTGCACGGTTTGGGCAACTTTTGGATTATTTCCAATCTAATTTCCTTCTCATGGCGCACCAAATCCACAAAGATTTGGCAACTTCTATTTTTGATCGTCTCGTGAGTGCGCACAAGATTGTGGTGATTTTGGGTACTTTGCATGGTTTGGATTTTTTTTTTTTTTTTTTGAGCGTGTGAGAAACTTTTTAAGTGTGGTTTATTCTCTTTTGGCGTCATGGACCAAGCATAGGATACCCTTTCTAATAGAGCTCATGGAAACTTTCTATTTTCTATTTTATGCACACACATGAGCAACTTTCTATTTTGGAAAACATTTCCTTTTGATGTCATGTGTGAGTATGGAAGTTTCCATTTTTCCATGCTTTCCTAACTCATGTTTCCTTGGTACGTCATAAGCATAGATTAGGGTGTATATGATTATGGCATCTCAACAATGTCTTATATGGTTCACCCATGATTTTGGATGTCCCTTTGTGAGCATTGGAAACTTTCTAAGTTACTTTCTAGTGTACACATTAGGACCTTTCTAATTTGGTACTTCTTGTGGGTATCATGGATGAGTAAGGGAAACTTTCCCATTTCATTCTTCTTGTGCGTGAAGGAGTTGTGGTGCATAGCAATAATCAACATTTAAAAACTTCTATTTTCCTCTCTTGTGTGCACCAAATCAATGAAGATTTGGAAATCTTCTATTTAGGTTTTCTCTTTTGCGTCAAGCCTTTAGTGTGCACATAAACTTGGAAACTTCTATTTTGTTCTCTTTGTGGTGTGCTCATGAATAGGGTAACATGGTTTGGGAGACTTTCTATTTTCCTCTTGGATTGTAATGTGCAATGGTTGGGGTGTTTTTCTATGCACATGGGACAACTTTTTAATTTTTGAATTATGCTAATTTCTTTCCTTGATCTTCTTATTTTGGGCATACCACTATATGTGCACATGTGATTTCATTTGATTTCTAATTTGGTCTCTTATGCACACATGCTCATGACATGTTTCTAATTTCCTTTTTATTTTCCATGCATGACATTTTTTATCAAGTGAGACTTGCTAATTTCATGATTTGAATGAACTTCTGGAGATTTAATTTTCATTTATCATTTAGGCCTCAATAATGTTGTACTTCAATTTTTATAAATTTATCATTTTTTCATCTCATCATTCTCATTTCATTGAGACTTTTTCAAGCAAATGGACTTGTACTGAATTAATTTTACACATTATCCTTAATAATGTTGTACATGTCATTTTATTTCATTTCGTCCAACTTTTTCAGGGCATTATAGATTCTAGGACAACTATAGGTACTAGATGATGCTAGCCTGAGATGAAGTGCGCTTGAGGAGCTACACTGATCAGGATATGTTGTTCGTTCAGGTGCCAAGAAGATATACCAAGATGCTAAATGCACATATTGGTGGCTGGGGATGAAACGAGACATATGTAATACCCTGAAGGTTTGTATGAAATTTGTTAAATAAAATTAAATAAAATAATTCAATTTTGAGAATTTTATGACATTTTTGGATATAAATAATGTATATTCCATAGTACAAAATAAAGTAGGTAAAATGAAATTAATTGAGAAATTTTGTTACGGCCTTAAGGTATCTAAAAATATTGAAGAAAAATATTGTCGGATGACGTGGGGCAGAGTATGGGAGGTCGGGTGTTACAAAGGTGGTATTAGAACCTAGGCTGTAGATGCCTTGGGTAAGGATTAGAAAGAATTAGCTGGTCAAGTAAAACCTTTAATTTCAATTAATTCAAAAAACCCTACCTCATATTTTGAAAACTGAAATTGTTTCAAAAAATTGGTTTTTAAAAAAGAAATATATGTTTTTCAACTGTTTTGTTTGAATACAAAGATCATGAGTTGAGTTGATAGTGAGTAAGCCTTGTCCCGAGTAAAGCTAAACATTGAAAAGGAGACAACTTATCCCGTTCTAGAAAGCGCGATTGCTAAGTAGACTCTGGTCTCGTCCCCAATCAGGAGGTTGTTCCACCAGCTCATATAAGTAGTCGAAGTTGAAGAACATACTTATTTTCTACGAACGAAAACTATGAGGTAGTAATTAAGGGCAAGGAACTAACCACAGTTTATAGTAGATGACAAAGGTGCTATCAAGAATAGATAAATGTTGTTGGTTCGATAAAAGAACCTTTCAAATAGGATTTAAGACCCCAGGTCTAGGGAAGAGACCTTAGGTAGAGACTTGGGTGTTGCCAAGGGTAGTACAGTAGATCACGAGTAAACTTTTAGGACTTAAGTCAGAGACTAGAAACGTGTGATAAACAAACACTTATTTGGTTAGGATACGAGATCGGAAAAATCATGTATCTCTGGTTTCTATGTGGTATGGGATGCATAGGAATTTGGGGATATGGTGGAATCCTGAACTTAGAGAATGACAAACCATGCTTGGTGAATGATTGGTAGCTTCAGACATATTTGTTCCCTATGTTTGGCTAGTATGGGACAGTCAAGTATAGTGGGGCTTGAAAAGCCTTAGAAATCGAAACACTTGCAAAACTAAGTGGGTGTAGTGAAACTTCTGAGTGGAAGTCTATGTCGATGGGCAAGAGTGGTATGGGACATTTGAACCCAGAGGCATAGATGAAAGCCTAGAATTTTGCTATGCTAGTGCGATTGAATGATTGAATGCATGAGTTACTTATTTCTTGAAGATGTATGACACCAAATCTTGTAACCAAGAACAAAAGAACTTAAAAGGATAAACTATTAGTCTAGTGGACAAATCAAGAACCTAGAAACTTGAATCTAGAGTCATGATAGTATAAACGAGGCAAAACTGTGAAAATGAGTACTAAATCAACTTGATTTGTAGATAATGGTTGGACCAATAAGATACGCTACCAGAACTACCACATCTGACAAAACTGACACTCGAGGGCAGGAAGTATCGAATAACGTGGCTGAGATCCAAATGGAGAATATGCTGATAGAGGTCACAAGAAGGGTCATGGAACAGATTATGAGGGCACTACCTCAGATGATGCCTCAGGTGGCACCGCAGCCTAGGTACAGGAACATATTCCAATGCAGTAGCCAGTGCCAGTGCTAGTGCCAGTGTCTGAGGTCCCAACTCGTCAGGGGGTACAAGAGGATCTGGAAGACAATGAGCATAGACAAATGTTGTTGGAGTTAAAGAAACTCAAACCATCATAGTTTGATGGTACTGTTGAATGCTTAATAGTTGATCATTGGTAACAGGAGTTAGAAGACCACTTGTACGTATTAAAAGTATCAGGTCTTAGTAGAGTGGTGCTAGCTACCCATCAATTCAAGGGACCAACTAGAAGCTAGTGGAGAATGTTGAAGGTTGACCCAAACACCAATGTCAAAGGGATGAACTGGGAAAAGTTCAAGGAGATATTCTATGAGAAATTCTTCCCTGAAGCAACACTAACGAAAATGCAGGAGGACTCCGTTAAGAAAAATCAGAGGAACATGACGGTGGCCAAGTATGAGGCAAATTTTATTGAATTGGCCAAGTTTTCACCTAAGCTGATTAAGGAGGATAAGATGAAGGTTAACCGCTTCACTCAGGGTCTCAAGATTGAAATCCGAGAGATAATAAGGACCTTATGCCCAAAAATATATAGAGAAGTCGTAGAAAGGGCATTGACCTTAAGACAAGAATTGAACTTCATACAGAGGTTAAGGAACAAGAATAAGAGGCCAGGAAATGGCAAAAATCATCAAGAACCTTAGAAAAGGTAAAACACCCATCAGCAAAATGATGGAAGTAGTGTACCTCAAGTCTTTCCAGCAACAAGCTAAACCTAACAAGGATGAACGAAAAGAACAACCCAAACAACAAGGGTTGTGTTTTTACTCTAACCAGCCAGGGCATCTGGCAAAGTTTTGTCTTGCCAAAGCCCAGGCCCCCCAACGACAATAGCACAACTAGGGAGGAGGACAGAGTATGCGTCTTCAACAACAACCTCCCCGATAGAATAACAACCAAGGACAAAACCAGGACCAGGGCCGTGGACAAAACCAGGCCAAAGTGTTTGCGATTGCTGACATCCCTAAAGAACAAGATCCACATTAGAAATAGTAGAAGTACATTAGAAAAGCTATGGGTCGAGATTTATTTTAGAAAGGGTAGTTGGTTGTAATACCCAAATTTTTACAGAATGATTGAATAAAATAACAATTTGAAAAAATTTATGGTGTTACAAAAGTATATTTCCAAATTACTTATTAATAGAATTTAGGATCGAAGTTCATAGAACTGACCGCATAGTTGTCCCTTCCTGTGGGTAAACCAAACCAAACAACAGTAAAGGTTAAGTATCCCCTACCAAGTGCAGATGACCTATTTGATCAATTGAAAGAAGTCACTCACTTCACAAGGAAAGATCTTAGACCACAATATCACTAGGTAGGAATCTGAGAGTCAGATATACTCAAGAAAACCCTTAAGAATCATTACACACACTCTTAGACTAAAATACCCTAGGGATCCGATGGACCAAGTAGTTAGACACAATTTTCACCAGTTTGCAATGGGCAACTAAACCTATGAAACATTTAAGGATTATCGTAGAAGAGCTTAGGAGAAACTCAGTTTTGACTAAAGGAGATAGCCAAATATCTTAGCTATGTAATTCCTAAAACAAGAAAAGATGATTACAAAGATTTGTAGAAGAGTTGTCCAAGATTTCTCAAAAATTAATTAAATCTAGACCTCTTTGCTAGGGATACGTGATGAAAGAACATCAAGTGAACTAGTGCAAATTTTGAGGAAGAAATTCATTTAAGAAGGGTAGAATGTAATATCCCGAAGATTTGTATGAAATTCGTTAAATAAAATTAAATAAAATAATTCCATTTTGAGAATTTTATGACATTTTTGGATATAAATGATATATATTCCAAGATACAAAATAAAATAGGTAAAATGAAATTAAATGAGAAATTTTGGTACAACCTTAAGGTATCCAAAAACATTGAAGAAAAATATCGTTGGATGACGTGAGCTTGGTATGGGAGGCGGGGTGTTGCAACATAACAGTCTTCATCCAGAGATGTGATATGTGCCAACAGGTTAAGACTGAGCACCAAAGACTCGATGGATCTTTACTGCCCTTATCTATACGAGGGTGGAAGTGAGAACACACCACCATAGACTTCATTACAGGATTACTTCCTACACAATAGAAGCATGATGCTATTTGAGTAGTTTGGATCGTTTGACGAAGTCAACCCATTTTCTTGCTATGCATACCAAGGATTTAGTGGTGCGATTGAGTCATCTTCACATTAGACAAATTTTGAAAATTCATGGGGTCCCCTTATCCATTGTGTCAGACATGGATGTGAGGTTCACGTCTCGATTTTTGCATGTATTACATGTTTAGCTGGGGACAAAGATGAGCCTTAGCACAACATTCCATTCATAGTCTGAACGAGTGATCCAGATTTTGGAAGATATGTTGTGCTCTTATATTTTGGACTTCAGTGGTAGCTGGGAGGATCATGTGACCTTGTGTGAGCTTGTTTACTCTAACAACTACCAGTTGAACATTGAAATGACACCATTTGAGGCATTGTATAGCTAACCATGTAGATCCCCCACCTTCTGGGTCGAGACTAGTAACAAAATAGTGTTTGGGCCTACCTTCATACAAAAGCAAAATGATAAAATACATGGGATCAAACATAATTTGAAGGTCGCTCAGGACAGGACAAATAGAAAAGTTATGCTCATAAGCGAAGAAGGGTCCTTGAGTTTGAGGTTGGTGATTGTGTCCTCCTTCGTATTTCACCTCAAATGAGGCAAACACACTTTAGGATTTCAGGGAAGCTTACACCAATGTATATTGGGCCTTTTGAGATCCTTGAGAGGATTAGTCTCGTTGCTCATTGGCTAGCATTGCCACCACAACTATCGAGTGTGCATAATGTGTTCCACATTTAGATGTTGAGGAAATATCACACAGATCCCTTGCTTGTTATTGATTGGAGGCATAGTTAGTTGCAAGATGACTGTATATACGATGAGATGCCCATCACCATCATCGATTGAGATGTGAAAAAGTTGCACAACAAGGATATATCGATGATGCGAGTGTGCTGGCAATTCCATGGTACTAAGTAGGATACATGGGAGAGCAAAAATGTCATGATCTGACATTATCTTGAGTTGATGAATGTTGCCCCATGACTTGTATTATCTATACCTTTTTGAAAATTTCAATGACGAAATTTTTATAAGGGTGTTGTAGCAACCCTCAATTTTGGCGTAATCAATTTCATGCGCTTGATTATATATTTTTGGAATTAACACAACAAATTTTAAGCCAATTTTGTAAAAATTAATTAGGAAAAGTAAATAATAATAATAATAATAATAATAATAATAATAATAATAATAACCATAAACTAGTGAGTAAATAAACATATTACATAATGTTAACAAAACAAAGGAAAAAAGAAGAGGAAGAGTAAGGGAAAAAAAAGCAAAAAAGGAGAAGAAAAATAAAGAGGGAGAAAAGGAGAAAAACAAAAAAAAAATAATAAAAGGAACCTAAGCCCAGGCACACGAGCCAGGCTCCTGTGGGCCGAATGGTGCACAGGCTAGGCTCGTGTGGGCCAAATAGCGCACAGGCCTAACCTAGTGTGGACCGCAAGCGTGCACAAGTTGTTCATCCCATGCGGGCCAAACAGTGGCGCATGGGTAAGCCCATGCGCTTTCCCTTCCCCTCTCTCTTCCCATAGTTTTTCTTTAAAAATGGTGAGTGCACATGGTTTTCGCAAACCATCTTCTCCTTCTTCTAACTTTCTCCAAACCCAACGAAAACGAGAAAGTAAGCCAAAAGCCACCATTTCAAAGCTTGAAGGTCCCATCCTTGCCTCATCAAACCACATAACCATTAAAGGAAAAAAAAATGATGCCCAAAACATGGTGTATAACATAATTGAGACTCAAAGGAGATGGTGATCATGGCAAGTTCGAGTTTTGGCAAGTCTCATAGGGGTGGTTTGTGAGCAAATAGTTGAGATAAAACCTTCCTTTCCCATCTTTGATATGTAGATTTTAAGCTCCAACTGTTAGAAAATGGAAACTAAGCTTGTGTTATGATTTATAAGGTACCAAAGTGGGTTAATTGCAAACTATTACAATAGCAAAGGGTCTTAGAAACAACTTTGGGGTGAGTTTTGAATGACTTAGAGGAATTTGTTTGAACTCAAATTCGAAGTACGTGATATTGGTCCTCAAGGCTACAAAAAGGTATAGATTTTGTCTCATAACCTTCTCTAGTCATAACTTAGCATGCTTGAAAAAATGCCCTGTTACTTGGGTGTTTTGACACTTGGAAAAATTTTGGGTCTATAGAGAATGCTTACCATGGTTTGATGAAATGTATGAGTAGGATTTTGGTCATTTATTCTCACTGATTTGCATGTGTTTTGAAGGGGAATTTACTATGATCTAAATGCATGCAATAGGTGTAGGAAATAACCTTTAAACTAGAGATTTAATGGGGGAAAATATAGCTTGAAAATCATGAAATTTCATTAACTTAGGGCCACCTATTGCACAGATGAAACTTTGGGGAAGCAGTTGACTGAACCAACCCTACTATTTTGAGCTGATATCTTGTGTACATCTTGTTGTGTGTCCCAAAAATGTGTATACTAAATTTCATCTAAAACGAATATGGGCAAGTGGGTCATTTGATTCAAAATGTGACTGCCTGACACATGAAATCCAAGATTTCAAGGGGCTGATAATTTACTTGAAACCCCTACTGAATGAAATCCAAAGTTACAAAATAAAATTTTGGTAAATATTTAGGGAATGTAGATCACATCAGGAAAGTTTTGCATGAATCTAATGCACGATTTGATCAAAGAAAAATTGTGAAATCTATCACGTAATAGGCATTATACAATTAGAAATTTGACTAAGTATGAAAATTGAGGATTTTCACCAAATTGACCCTATGTTAACCTAATTTGACAAAATTGACCCCATGTTGATGGTATTTGACCAATATTGATCATGTTGACCAATTTTGACTAAGTTTGACCAATTGACTAAGTCAAATCTAAGTTGACCAAGATCAATTAGGGACAATAGAACTAGAATTGAGGCACTTTTCACAAAAAAAATTAAATCTGGGTTTGAATAACATAAATTCGAGTGTGGATTGCGAGACTGGGCCTAGTGTCAGCGAGATACCGATATGAGGGACCCAAGGTAAGTAGTCTACTTCAGATGTTACTTTCACTTGTATCCCTTGCATAGAATATGAATAAAATGACATGGGTTGTATAGTTTCATTTGATTTGAGCTCAATCAAAGGGTTTTGAGGTATATATAGATATATACTAATAATGAGACTGTAGGCTCGAGGTTCGAAGTGGCGTCAGGGTACATGATGTAATTTAAATTACACTCAAGTTTCGAGCGTAGGGCTAGGGCATATGATTAGTGCACCTAGCTTTTGACCTACTCAAGTGAGAACAATTGAGGACCAAACACGGGGTTGGATATTTGAGGAATACGCCTAGCTCAAGACTCACTTGAGTGGCTAGTACGTCTAACTCATGACCTACTTGAACAATGACCATAGGGTTGGATTTGAAGATTTGAAACCCTAATCCAAATATCATTTTCAACTAGCATGTATTCAAAACTGTTCTTCTTTCAACTGTTGCATTATTTACAATTACTTCTTTATATGTCATATTCTCAAGCTTTATTGCATTGTTATTGTTCATGTATGCACACATTGTTTTCGGGACACTGGTTATAGATAATATTATGGGCTTACTACACACTGAGTCATTATTGTAATTTAGGCTCACTACTCTACTACTAACATTTCAGATCCATCAGTAGCTAATAAAGGAAAGGGTGTTGTGATCGCCTAGTTCTCTTTGAGGTCTCCTCCATTTTGTTAGATTTTGTTATAAGTCGGTCACTTATATATATATGTAACTAATTGTCAAACTGTACTTTTGAAACATGACAGCATGTAATCTATAATGACAACCTTTTAATATGTTTGAAAAGGTTGCTACCTACTCATAGACTAAATTGAAATATTTTGTGTGCTCCCACACTTCACAAAATGAATGCTTAAATTACTCTTATATCACTTCGTGTTGTAATTAGAAAAGCTTAATAGTGATTGAACGAACTTGACTCGATGAACAGGTTCGTCAAGTCGTTGTGCTGGTCAGGCCGCCCTTAAGCCTGGGGATGGGGTTCTAACAAAATGTAAACTAATGTTTATTAGATACCATAATATTAATATACTAAAAGTACATCATTATTAGCAATTATATACCAACTTTTGGTATACTAATAATTATTAATCGGTGGCTTTTACATCATTGTTTTACCATTGTTATACCAACATTGTACCATTATTTATAAGTTAAATATATATTCATGTTTATTTGATATTACAATATTAATATACTAAAAGTATACCAATATTATATCGACTGTATACCAACTTTTGGTATGCTAATAGTTGTTAATCAATAGTTTTTACAACATTATTTTACCATTCTTATACAAATGTTATACCATTGTTTATAAGCTAAATATATACCAATGTTAATTTAATATTACATTATCAGTGTACTAAAAGTATTCTAATGTTATATTAATTGTATACCAAGTTTTAGTATGCTAATAGTTATTAATCAATAATTCACGAAGATGACTAATGGTTTTAGTATTAAGTTTTTGGTATACATATAAAAATGAAAATAATTATATTTTTATAATTATTTCTATTTTTTATACAAAAATTGTTTTTTTTTTTTGTTTCTCATTTAATTTGTGTGTGTGTGTGTGTGTGGGCGGGGGGGGGGGGGGGCGGAGGTGGGGGAACAAGCTCTACGTAGTAATCGAGTAAAGAAAGTGGTGTTTTTGGATAAATATATAGGTGACTTTTATGCATGATTAAGTAGTCCCACCGTGCAAAGGGATTTTATCCCCCTCTAACTCCTCGAACATCGTTAAATAATCCAAGAATCCTAAGAGGAAAAAGGGATATATATTCCACAAACAGATTTATTTAATTAACAAATAAAAATAGCTCAATATATATAGAACATTTTAAAACTATTATAGAGAGAGTTAATGATTACCTACCTTAAATCTAAGATATAAATTTGTTTAATATAATGACATCCTGATCATTTATATTTTTTCATGTGAATTATATATGTCCACAGTGTAATGTTATTAAGAAAATGAGGTATACGTAGATTCTTAATTTCTCATGAGTTTTCTTAATTAATTATGTAAAAAAAAAGGAGCAACAAGTTTTTTTTTTTTTTTTTTTTTGTGAAGCAGAAAAACTTGTTGCTATATTTAATTAGGAAATTTGTTAGCTGCATTTAAATGTTAATTTAATTATTATGTTCATAATAATTAAATAAAAATGTATATATTAAAATATGTATGACACATTTAACTAATAATTGGAGTTATATATGATAATTATAATATTTATTATTATTTAAAAAAATATATGTTTATGTTTAAGATTAAAAAACTTTCGTTTGGATTGGCAAAGGGTGTAAGAGGGTCTCCACGGCCTAGCAAGTTTCACAGGGGCATCGATTCGCTGCCAATTAAAGTTAATTCCTCGGGGAACAGGCTACACTCCTCTCCCTGCAACTTTAAATTCCTCGTAGGCAAGATGAACATCTGGCGTTTATACATGTATGTAGAAGAAAGAAGCAGGACTTAATCGAAAAAAGAGGCCACGGGGGATTAGAAGGTCGATCGGTTGAATTCCAAATAAACGGTCTGAGCTGATGACACGTGCCTTTAGAACCCTCTCCTTCTTTTGGCCAGCTCTAACCGGTGGGTGCTACTCCAGCATCTTAAGCTACGGACGAACTGGTCAAAAAGACACCGAACCGTCCAGTGGATTAGGCCATTAAGAGGTGGATAGGAAAAAGAAAGAATTTGTGGAGAAAGCTTATTAAAAAAAAAAAAAGATTGGTCTTCAACTCTTCATGATGTTGATTGATATTGGGACATTGGGTGGGTCGATCTATTCAATAGATAGCTTTTCATTTATGTATTGGTTTTCTTATGTATTAATTTTTTGTAATT
>JAJIYU010004566.1:0-24068 GCA_030144865.1 Tinospora cordifolia
TACAGGATAGTAGAAAATGATGTGTATTGTAGGGCTTGATTATGTCAAATGTCAGTAATATTTGTATTATCAAAAGATGTTTATGGAGCCCACAAAATTATTCATAACTCTAATAATGAAACAATGTTTTCCGATTTTTGTATTTATATTTTATCCCTTGGATATGAACTGTTGAAACTAACAGATAAATGAGGAAAAGAAAAAGTAATATCCCCAGTTCTCAGATAGAAAGCAGAACTGACTGCACTCAGAAGAAATGACGTCTCAAGCTACGAGACAACCACGTCACCTATGACGTATGTGATAGAGAAAGAACGGGAGCTGGGAGTGTTACATCAATCCTCAGTATATTTGCAATTACTCGTCCTAGACCTGCATAAACACTTAACAACCTTTCTTCAGCATTAACTCACAAATATAAATACAGAAACTCTCCTCATTATGCAAATGATGTGCAAATGTGTCTATTAATGCTTAAATGCAAATATGTCCTAATTCTTACTCAAACCATGCAAAACATATGCAAAATGACTAGGATATAGTTAATATGGTATGCCACTAAGAAATACTCCCAAACTTGAACTATTGTTCATCCTCGAACAATAACTCGACCACTAAAGCTCAAACACATACCATATATAGTTAGTTGTGTATTCACTCATCATTGTAACCTCCATTTTCCACTCCTCTAACTTGTGTTTCATTGACAAGTTCTTAGGGCCGTTCGGGTTGTTTAAAATTTTGGTCCATCCTCTATTTTTCTTCAACTTCACCTTTTTTTGTATGTTAGTAACTCAATCCTCCTAGACTGTGTAGGTGATTTGTAGCCATCATTCAACTCATAGAAATTCTTTCCTAGTACCTAAGTACACAAACTCTCTCAATGCTTTCTTCTATCCATCCTTTACTCAAGTCAAACTAAAGTTAGGATCAGAGGTCTTTCTTTTAGGTTGTAATGTGGCTTGGTTCAAGGTGTAAGTGTGACAAGAGTTAAATTCTAACTCAAATGCACACTCATAGAAAAGATAGCAACCTTCTTTGTTTAATCATCTATATTCATGATCTCCTTCTATACACTCCTTTGTTTTTTTTTTCTTTGTTCATACACTCAACCTTGCTTTCATGGCTCTCCCAAACTAATGATTTCACATGCATTTCAATTGGAAACATACATGCACCCATGAAACACATTAAAAGCTCAACATTAATCAATAAGATGGAATTATTGTGTAAAGATATCTCTATCTCTTTTTCTTTTTCTTTTCTTCTCTCTTTTTTTTATATCATGGAAATATGCATATTAGTGAATGTATCCTTTCATTCATCGTAGTAAGCATTACCATTGCTATTAGTGCACACAAATAGGTTCAATTGATATATACATGAGAAGAATTGTGTGTTTAATGTTTGGGTTTATTTCAAAGAAATAGGCTGGTTGCAAAGGGATTCTTTATGTGTTGGGATTGGGTTTTAGGCTCAAACTCAAACAAAAGTAGTCTACATTCCTTCCGTCTTAAGGTTATTCCTAAGCAATGCTCAAAATGGAATCAAATATTTCAAGAATATGTGGGAAATTCTCTCCACTTTTGTTGTGATTTTCACACATCACTTTTCTCATTTTTCAAATTTTTAATTTATCTAAGACTAAAGAGTTCTATTAAGGTCATATTTAGATAAACCAAGCACACGGACTGTTTAAAACTATCCTAAGTTTTTTATCTCATCACACTAGAGGAATTTTCAAACTCATAGGTTACTGAGTTTTTTAGAAAATATGGTATGGATTTAGTTTGAGTGACATTTGTATGCTCATGTCTTAATGCTAAATTCCTAAGTAGAGTTTCAATGAAAAAGAATTTGTGAAATGCCTATAAATATGCAGTTTATGAATAATGTAATAAAAAAAATTAAAAAAAGACCTAAATTGAAGAAGATTTTCTTCAATACACACCCCAAACTTAAACTGTGCCTTATCCTCAAGAACACAATTCCAACATGTTGTTCCAAAACAAAGAGATGTCACGTTGATTCACAGACATCCTTATATGTACTTACTTTCAAAACATGCATAGAAGAAACAGATAGGAAGTAAGATTAGTCATGATTAGTAGATAAATCATTCATTGAAAAGACTAAATCTGAAATCATTAAATTTTATAAGATCAAGGTGCAAAGAGTTTGGAAGTTTCAGTGATAACAAAACAAAGTAGATGTCCCATGAAAATGAGATGAAATCACTGTCCAACATCATCTCTAAAGAACTTTGCCTCTAAAAAATGATCAAAATCAGTAGAGTGGATGCTATTATATTTTAAGTTCAATAGGTCAATAGAACAATAGCATCCAAAATCGTTCAATTCATGCATATGAGAATAGTTGGATCAATTTAACAAGTTCAGCGCATAGAACTAAATTTTAGAAACAAATTTAAATTAGAAATGGGGATGTAATTTACAAATCACAAAGACCATTAACAAACCATTCAAAAACAAGAATAACACCAAACCATAAAAGAAAAATTAAAAGGAAAGAAAAACTAAATTTCATTGGTTTGCCTCCCACCAAGCGT
Organism: Tinospora cordifolia; assembly: GCA_030144865.1. Taxonomy (NCBI): domain Eukaryota; kingdom Viridiplantae; phylum Streptophyta; class Magnoliopsida; order Ranunculales; family Menispermaceae; genus Tinospora; species Tinospora cordifolia. The sequence goes on from JAJIYU010004566.1 coordinate 2,570, forward strand.
TGTGTTTAACATCGTTTATACTCATTAATCAAAGCCCAATTTGTCAATCTCTGTGAACACCTTGGCTTTGCACAATTCCTTATTGACAATGTCTGATAGTTGCTTATATTTCAGTAAATGGTGGTATGACTACATTAAGGGAATTCTTTGTTCGTGAAACTCATCAGCTATATGGCTAAGTTTTGGATTTACCCGTGATGATTTCCCTTTATCCCCTTTAACTTTTGTGACTATAGCAACTTCATATTTCAATTCTGTAACCACTGCTTTAGTTTCGGCTTGTATGATCATAACTCGCTTGTATTCATGCTCCTCAATTCTTGGCTTCACAAAATTATATATGTTGAAGATAACTTGGTCTTCATTAACTTGCAGGGTGAGTTCTCCTTTTGAAACATCAATGAAGGCATGTCCAGTGGCTAAGAATGGTCTCCTCAAGATCAATGGGACTTCATTATCTTCCTCCATGTCCAACACAACAAAATCAATAGGGAAGATAAATTTATCTACTTTCATTAACACATCTTCAATGATCCCCTTTGGATAGGTGAGTGAACAATCGCTAATTGAAGAGTAATGGCTATAGGCTTGATTTCTAATAGTTCCAACCTTCAATATACTAAAAGTGGCATCAAGTTTATGCTGGCCCCTAACTTACACTAAGCTTTCTCAATTTTTGTTTTGCCTATAGTGCAAGGAATGGTAAAACTCCTTGGATCTTTTACCTTTTGAGGCAACATCTTTTGTGTTATTGCACTACAATCCTCATGAGCCTCACAATTTCATGTTCATCCAACTTGTCTTCTTAGACATGATTTCTTTCATGAATCTAACATAATTTGGCATTTGTTATAGCGCTTCAACAAATATAATGTTGATGTGAATCTTTTGGAACATGTCTAGGAACTTGGCAAACTGTTCATCTATTTGTTTCTTGTAAAACCGCGGTCGAAAGGGCAACAGGGGAGATTCAAGCTTCTTGTTGCCTTGAATAGTGATTTCAAGTGATCTACCTTTCTTCTTTTCTCCTTCGTGTTGAGTTGTCTCAATTGGCTTGGCAAGAATAGCCTCTTCTTCATTGGATTCTTCAGCTGGCATGGAAGAAATGGGTGGTACAGATGGGCTTCGAATTTCTTTGCCACTTCAGGTGAATATGGCCTTGCAACTTTCTTTAAGATTCACATGTGTGTCACTTGCGAAAGTTCCTTGCTTCTGGTTGTTGAATGCTTGGACCAATTGCCCCATTTGTGTCTGAAGATTCTTCAAAGTTGCATTCATATTTCCCAATTGAATTTCCAACCCAGAAACTATGTTATCATTCTTATCAATCCTACCAATCAATTCCTTGAAGTATTGGGCTTGCATATTCATCATCTCATCCATTTTCTCCTTTGATGATGGTTTTTTTTTCAAGCAAGCTTTGATGTGTAACAAAACTGGGTTGAATTTGCTGAAAATTTCTATAATTTGCATAGGAGGAATTTTCATGATTTATGATTCCTCAATGATAGTATTTAGGGATTTGATTCCCTTGTTGCTACCCTTGGTAGTTGCCAAATCAATTGATCATGCTCAACTACTCAATTAATGTCTCCTTAGAAAAAGGAGCTATGTTTGCTTCAGCTATGGCCAAGATTGATTTAGTTTGCTACGGCTGAAATTGTCCATTTCCAATCTTCTCATCCCATATGTTCATTTGATGCATCATTGCTGCTAGTTGGGCTTGAAGAGTTATGATCTCATCCACCTCATGAACTCTTACTCTTTTTTGTTGAGCTTCATTCAGTTCCATAGCAATAAGCATTTGCCGCCATGTCTTCTATGAGTTGTGTGGCTTTCATGGTAGCCTTTCCCATTAATGATCCTCCAACAGTTGAATCTACCAAGGCTCAAGTGGATGGTGTTAAACCACTATAAAACATTTGGATTTGGAGTCATTGGAGATAGCAATGCTGAGGACATCTTCTTAACAAGTCTTTAAATCTCTCCCAAGCTTCATAGAGATATTCAAATTCTGATTGCTTGAATGAGCTTATCTCACCCCAAAATTGATGAACTTTAGCTGGAGTGAAGTATTTTTGTACAAATCTTTTCCCAATCTCTTTCCAAGTAGTAATACTACTAGGTATAAGAGTTTGCAACCACGATCTTGCCTTGTCCCTTAGAGAGAATGGGAATAACCTTAGCCTTAATTGATCCTCTATGATACCATTCATTTTTACTGTCGTAGATTTCCATGAAAGAGTTCAAATGAGCCATTGGAACTTCGGTGGACAAACCACCAAACTGTTGCTGCTGCACCATGGTGATGAGGGATGGCTTCAACTCGAAAGTGTTGGCATTGAGGGGAGTTCTAGCAATGCTGGAATAATTGTTGTTTAGTACGGGCTTGGAGAATTCCCATAGTGGAGCTTCACCCTCATGGCCAATGGTGGATCTGTTAGTTTCAGCCATGTGAAATGTGCATCCTTTGATCTCTAACTGAATCTGCCTAAGTGTTTTAGCCAAATCAAGATCACTCAACTCAGTTGAGTTTATATTCATTCATAGTTGAAACACCACAAGCAAAACAACCCAAGATCAAGAGTATCCAATAAATCAAAAATTAAAAGAAAAGAAAAATAAAAGTATGCCTTGCTTAAATTTTAACCAAGTCCAACTAGTTTTAAGATTATTTCTCGTTGTTCCCCTGCAACGGCGCCAAAAACCTGTTGGAGATCGCCACAAGTATACAGTGTTGCAAGTAGTAATAACCAATGGAGAACTGGACATCATCCGTTGGGAATGGATTAGGAATAATAATCTCAAAATCCAATTTACTAATGGTATCAATTTTAGCAAAGGCTATATATTAAAGGTGATTGTTAAACAGAAATGAAATTAAAAACAACAAAATTTTGGTTTGAGGACTATATTGATCAAGCTTTTAGGATGGTAAAGTCTCATGTGATCCCCCATTAATTTTGGTCTTAACTATCTATCTTGTGTTCTGTAGGTTATAACACTTGCCATTACCGGGTTATCTTAACACCTATTAATCAAGTTCCAAATACCCTTCCTTGAGGCGCACAGAAAAATAACTAATGCAGTAACATTCTATTTTTCACGTGCAACCTCCTATCAAAACCAGCTACCTCCCGATCCATTAGTCTATCCTGGATTATACCTTGATTATCCAACTATTAAACCTCTATCTCGAGTTAGTAAAATAGTCAAAATATCCTCCTATTTATGACCATTAAATAGAAAGCATTAAGATCACAAGAAATAAAATAGAACATGAACATAGATTACTTAAGAACTTGGATCGAATGCTCCTGTCTATTACTCAGGAATTTAAATTCAAAATCAAGGGTTCTCATACTTGAAATTACATCATAGAATGGAGAGTTTAGCTTGACATAATGTAAAAATATAGATACAAGGAATATAAACAATACAAATCACACTAGAAAAACCTAAATCTCTTCCCTTGCTCCTTGCTCTAGCCCTTTAGCTAAACCTCCTTGATCTTCAGAAATATCATCAACGAATGTAGAAATGTATGTACAATGGATGTTGAATCCGTAGGTGATGAATGTTGAATGCTTACAGCTCTTCCCCTTTTATAGTTATGGCTTAAGACTATGCAAATCCCTTTTTAGTCACATTATTGCGGTAGTTGTTCGCGGTAATTTGGGCGTGACATAGATCCACAAATTAGGGGACATGTCACATGTTGTCTAATTGTGCATTACCATGGTCGGTTATCGCAATAATATTACTGTTCTTCAATAATTGCCACCCATTATCACTGTAGGCGACCACGGTAATGCATTTACCTTGAATTTTTTAGTTTCCTCAGTAATGCATTTGCCTAGAATTTGGTCTTTTAGTCCTCTGGTTACCTCGATAGGTTACCTTGGTAATGCATTTTTTGCTTCACATTTGGTCCTTTGGTTACCTCGGTAGGTTTGCTCAATAATGAATTCCTACTTCACATTACCTTGATCCATTACCGCGGTAATGTACTATAAAAATGTTTTTTCTAGGCTCGTTTTTCATTTTCTACATTGGTTACCATGATACTGAGTTTCCCTACGACAATAATAAGTTGAATTGCGCAATTTTGGGTTATTTCTCATCATCAATCCTTAGTATACTTGTAATTACTCATCCTAGACATGCATAAACGCTTAAGAACCCTTCTTCAGCATTAACTCACAAATATAAATAAGCAAAATCACATAAAAACTCTCCTAGTTATGCATATGATGTGCAAATGCATCTATTAATTCTTAAATGCAAATATGAATGCAAATACATCCCAATTCATACTCAAACCATGTAAAACATATGCAAAATGACTAGGATATAGTTAGTATGCTATGCTACTAATAGCTACACTATTTAAAATAGAGGGAAGACTTCAAACAATTGCTAGAAGAGGATGCTAAAAAACATAGAGAAATACATGAGATACCTGTAGAGTGGGAATATGCCGATATATTCCCAGATGATCTACCTGGACTACCACCACACAGATAAGGGGACTTTAGGATTGAGTTACATCTAGGCACTGATCCCATAGTCGTTCCACACTATAGAATGGCACCAGTAGAATTGATTAAACTAAAGGCATAGTTAGATGAGCTCCGAGAGAAGTGATTTATTAGACCCAGTGAGTCAACAATGGGAGCTCAAGTGTTTGTGAAAAATAATGATGGATCCATGAGGTTATGGGTGGACTACCGGAGGATAAAGCAAGTGACGATAAAGAACAAGTACTCGTTGCCCTGGATAGATGACCGGTTTGATTAGTTGAGGGTAGCCACTCATTTCTCCAAGATGGATCTGGGGTCAAGAAATCACCAGTTGAGAATCCAGGATTTGACATACATAAGAAACCCTTCAGAACTCGTTATGGGAATTTTGAGTTTACAGTGATGTCGTTTGGTTTGACCAACGCACTGGTTGCATTTATGGGTTTGATGAACAAAGTCTTTAGGCAATATCTAGATCAATTTGTTGTGGTATTTGTCGATGAAATTCTTATCTACTCTAGATCGGAGACTAAGAATGTGGAACGCTTGAGGATTGTCTTGGAGATGCTTAGAACAAATGAACTTTATGCTAAGTTTAGCAAGTGTGAGTTCTAGATCAAGAAGGTCAAGTTTCTTGGCCATGTTGTTTCAGCAAAGGGAATATCTATAGATCTTGAGAAAGTTGAGGCAGTATCAAACTAGAAGCAGCCTAAGATGATCACAAAAATCAGAAGTTTCTTAGGTTTGGCAAGATATTACCATAGGTTCATCCAAGAGTTCTCAAAGTTAGCCAAACCAATGACCAAGTTACCCAGAAAGGGAGACAAATTCAATTGGAATGAAAAGTGTGAACAATCACTCCAAGAATTGAAAAAGAGGTTGACTTCAGCAACCATCTTAGTTAAACCAACTGAGGGTGTGAGGTACATCCTATATACTGATGCTTCATGGAATGGTTTGGGCGCTGTGTTTATGCAAGAGGGAAAGGTAATAGCCTATGCTTCACGTTAGTTGAAGATCCACGAATAGAACTACCCCACACATGATCTGGAGTTTGCAACAATCATTTTTGCACTAAGGATTTGAAGGCATTATCTTTATGGAGAGAGCTTTTATTTATTCTCATATCATAAGAGCCTGAAGTATATTTATACACAGAAGGAGTTGAACCTTCAACAATGGAAGTAGATAGAATTCCTAAGAGATTATGACTTTCAGCTGCACTATTATCCATGAAAGGCTAATGTGGTAATCGATGCGCTTAGAACAAGAGTGATGAAGAAAAGGGGCAAATTTATTAGTTGATCAGCGATTATAACTTGGGTATAACTTTAGATGAGGATCAGGTATATCTGTATGCCATGACTTGCCAACCAGATCTTTTTCACCAAATAAGAGATGAACAAAAAGGGGATAAATAAACCATTGATTTGATGGAGGATGTCAAGCGAGGTAAGCATACTGATTTCAGAATTGATGTCGAGGGTATACTAAGACTTGGGGATAGAATTTGTGTACATGAGAGTAGGCAAAGCAGAAGAATCATACTAGATGAAGTTCACCAGACCGAACACACAATGCACCCTAGAGGTGATAATATGTATCAGAACCTCATGATAATGTATTGGAGGGGAGGTATGAAAAGAGACATAGCCAAGTATGTCTCAAAATGTTTAACCTGTCAGTATGTAAAGGTCAAACACAGAAAACCCTCGGGATTGTTGCAACCAATTCCGATAACATAATGAAAGTGGGATAATATTGTAATGGACTTTGTTAGCGGTCGGCCTAGAAATCAAAAAGGGGAGGATACCATATGGTTGATTGTGGATCGTCTGACAAAGGTAGATCACTTCCTAACCCTGTGATCTACAGAGTCAATTGGGAAGCTTGAAGAGCTATAAGCCAAGGAAATAGTGAGGTCACATAGTGTTCCCAAGACCATTGTCTCAAATAGAGATCCCGTTTTACATCACAGTTCGAGCAAAGTTTGTAGAAAAAGCTAGGAAGTTGTAATAGCCCAAAATTTTATAAGGCGTACTTGACACTTCGAAGACTTAAAAAATATAAAATAAATAAGTAAAATACTAATATTAATATATAATATATAATGGAAGCCCAAAAATAACAAAAAAATGCACGAAATTTAAAATTCATGATTTTGGCGAAAAGAAATAAAATAATAGTAATCAATCAAAAAAAAAGAAAAGAAAAAGGAAGGAGATTGCTACTTCTTATTTGACAAACAAGAAACAAAGAACAAACGAAATAGAAGAAGAAAAGGAAAGAAAGAAGGAACAAGAAACAAATAAAAAAAGAAGAAACAGCGAAATGCAACAAGCTGCATTCCACATTTTGGCGAAGCTGAGGCAAAGAATGAATAGAGGAAGATGAACTGTAGCTTCTTGTGCAAAGAGGAAGAAGAACAAACAAAGAAGAAGCAGTGGTTGCCGCTACGCAAAGAAAAGAAGAAGAAGTTGTTGGAACGAAGAAGAAGAAAGAAGAACACTGATCTGCGTGCTCTGTGCGAAGAAGAAGAAGGCGAAGAAGAGAGCGGATCTACGTTTGGTGCGTTCCAGCGCAACAAAGAAGTAGCAGCACCAGCCACATCGTCTGCGAGGAAGAAGAAGAGGAATGAAACAACAATTGTGCTGTCTACGTGAAGGAGAAGAAGAACGACCTATGTTATCCGTGCGAAGAAGAAAAAGAACAACTTGTGTTGTCCATGCGAAGAAGAAGAAGAACAAGCTGCACTCTAGTACATAAAGAAGAAGAACAAAGAAGACCTACGTGCTAGTAGGAATGAAGAGGACGAACAACAAAGGAATCGCATTTTCGAGGATAAGATCTACGAAAAATTGATGCCATAGATTCCGAGTTTCTTGTGCAGCCTTCGAATCTTGTTTATCTAATTTTTGTTGGGGTTTTCGAATGATTTGAGCACACTAAAACCTTCACAATAGATTCACGAGCTCTAATCTGCAAAGAACAACCCTCACAACAGATTTGCAAGCTCAGATATGTGGAAAACAACACCAAAATGCGGTATAGCATTTGATTTCTAATATCCTTGCATTTTGATGTTTACAATTTAGTGTTTTGGATTGATGTGTGTGCCTTGTTGTAAATGAGAATGTAATACCTCATAATTTTGTCAACAAAGAATTATTAATGAAATAAAATTCATTGAGAAAAAAAAAGAAAATTATAAAAATATTGGAGGCAAATGAAACCTTAACATCAAGATGATCTACCTAATGATATAAGGTTAGTGAAATTATCAAATATTAATTAATAAATTTATAATTTTGCAATTATGGGATTAATTATCCAATATAAAGTAAGTAAAGTAAATTTATAATTATTCGTACCCTCTGAAAATAAAAATATGAGATAAACACATAGAAATGAAGAAATGAAAAATAACATAAAGAAACATAAATTATTAAGTGTTGGCAATATTAAAAAAATATAAAAAAAATAAAATAAATACAATATTAAAGAAATAGAAAGGGGAAAAACATTAACAAGTCAATAAAATGGAAGGATTTGTGCAAAAATCAATGTTTACATCAATTAGAAAGTGTATAAATAGCAATTTTTGGATAATAGCAACCTTAAAAAGCAATTTTGGGAATTAGAAACTGCATCCAACGGCCCAAAACCAATCTGTCCAATCACACAAATGAAATCAAAGCCAAAACCAGCGCTCAGGAGCACCGGATCATCAAAATCCAATGACCTATAATCAATCCGCCTAATCTAACGGTTGGGATCATTTTCGTTGATCACGAACGACACTGCACTCGAGGTCGATCAACGATCCACAGTGAATTCTCTAATCTCAATCATGATTCAGTGTTGCGCTCGAGGTTGATCAATGATCAACAGCGAATTTGTTAATCTCAACGCGATTCAGGAATGCGTTTGACGTTGATCAACGGTCCACGCTAGTTTTGTTGATCGCGAACGGTCGTGCTACAATCGAGGCCCATCTGACACACGAGATCTGAGGTGCCTTGATCTTGTGCTGCGATCGAGGAAATCCAACGGTCCGAAGTCGAGATGATTTTTGGATGATCGCGAACCATTGATGCAATCGAGGATAATCAACGCTTCGATTAAACTGAGATTAATAACTTAAAAATTAGAATAAAAATCCAGAAAAATTCCAACAAATTCTGAAAAAATGTTTCTAAATTCCAAAAAAATTATTCCAATGCACTTGCTATTTTCCTATGCTTGGTGGGCACGAAATTTTGAATAATTGGCAAGTTTCCTACAAGGAGAGCACCAAAAACTTGTCAATCTATGCCATCTTAAACTCTATATAAATGACCCCTAGTGCTCTCATTGTTTTCATCCCAAATCAAGAGCATACTAGTCCCTCTTGACTCTCTCTAGCCTTCTTCTTAGCAATCCCCTCAGTTCTTGAGTGATCTTGAACTGTTCTTGAGTGTTCTTGAGAGTTTTTGAGTGTTTGAAAGCCTTGAAGTGACAGAATTCTGTCAGATTTCAGAGGTGTGCAGAAGAGATTTATTTTTAATGTGGAAGTAATTTTTCTAACACCCCTTTTTCTTTTCTGAATTACTAGCATGTTCATTATTTGGTTTTTGAAATTAAAATAATTTTAGATCTAGTATTTTACAACATATTCCAGTTTCATATTCGATTCTTGTTCGAATTTATGCATTCATAGTGATCATGCAATGTATAGTATCACGTTTAGGTTTTATTTTAAAGAATGATGTATGATTATGGATGTTCCATGATTTGATTTCCATAATGCTTATATTTAGAATTTTTATTGATCTTAGCTTCATATTTTGATTTTAATTGATGATTCAAGAATTAACAAAAGATGATGGTGAAAATAACCACGTATCATCATAGTAAACATGTGGGTTACTACGGATGTTCTTTTCATATGATTAGTTCATATGGTTTTAAAACCAAAGTACTTGGTTGGTGGGTAAGTTCCCTTGAAGTCCAAAAGTCCAATGAAATTGGCTAAGAAAAGCTATATTTCACTCAGAGGACGTACTTTGTTAAGAATATCAAGGGTTTAAAAACCTTTTTGGTCTAAAGTCTCAACTTTAAATAAATGGATGCTTGAAACGCCTAATGTATACAAGTGTTTGAAATATAAATGTGCTATTGGTTTGAATTTGAAAAATGGTTGTTTGAAAAAGATTTACTGAGCTTTGTACTCAACCCTTCCTCTTCTTTTTCAAGAAATCAAATTATGAAGACCATGGAATTTGGATTTTAGAAAATTTCTATTTTTTAAAAGTTTCCTTTTATGCAAGGGTATGTTGCCCAATTTTGAATAAGTCTTCCGTTGAAATTTTACTTGATCAACAATATAATAGTTTATATCATAAAGTTATGTACTTTCTTTTTATGAATAAAGAAGTTAAATTTTTCTTTATCTTTAATTGCCTTGATTTTATTGAATGAAAATTGTATTCTTGAACTTACTCTAAAGCATGAGGTATTGAAAAATAGAAAGTCAAGTGTGTGTCACTTGTAAAGTAACACCGGCCCGACCTGCCAAATGGTTAAGTCCACTATTAAAGAATGGTGGTTATGTCCAATGCCCAATGAATGTGGGGGTTGGGATGTTATAAAGGTGGTATCAGAACCTAGGCTTTAGGTTCTTTGGGCTAGAATTAGAAAGTCAATCAGTAATACTTTAACTAGAATTAGAAACTCAAAATTAGGGTTTCAGTTAGAATTGAATTAAATCTTGAATGTCCTACCTTCTATTTTTGAAATTGAAAAATGTTTTAAAAAGTGTTTTCAAAAAGGAAGTATATGATTCCGAAATGTTTTGTTTGGATACAAAGACTACAAGTTGAGTTGATAGTAGGTAAGCCTTGTCCCGAGTAAAGCTAAACATTAAAAGGGAGGTGGGTTATCCCACCCGAGAAAGCGCGGTTGCTAAGCAGACTTTGGTCTCGCTGCCTGATCTGGAGGTTGTCCCACCAACTTATATGAGTAGTTGGAGTTGAAGAACACTCTTATTTTCTATAAAAGAAAACTTGAAGGTGGAAAATTAGGGCAAGAGAGTGAATAGAAGTCGAAAAAGATGCCAAATATGGTATCTTGATTAGACAGAGGTTGTGAGTCAACTAGATTGAACCCTAGGTCTAGAGAAAGACCCTAGGAAGAAACGTGGCGTAGTCAGGGGTGGGACAGTGGATCAAAAGCATAAAACACTAGGGCATAGGTTAGAGACGAAAACTTGTGTGAAAACAGAAAATTGTTTGATCAGGACACGAGACCGAAAAACTTCTGTATCTTTCGGTTTCTATTTGTATGGGATGCATAGGAATTCGGGGATATGGAGGAAGCCTGGACTCGAAGAATGATGGACCATATGTGGTGAATGATCAATAACTATGGCAGAACGAGTTTCTCTATGCTTGCTGGTATGGGACGGTGGAGTATAGTGGGCTCGAGAACCTTAGTTATCGAGACATTTGCGAAATTGTTTGGGATTGGCTCTATTTTGGGTGAAAACCTAAGTGGAAGGGGTAAAGTGGTATGGGACACTTGAACCTGAAAGCTTAGGTGGAAGCTTACATCTTGTTATGCTAGCATGATTGTGTGATTGTGTGATATGCATGTTGTAATGTTTATTGCTTTGAGACCAAATCCTGTTCCCATGCATGAAAAGAACCTAGAAGAAAAACCTTTAGCCCACAAAACAAATCGAGAACCTAGAGACATGAATCTAAAGTCATGATAGCACGAACATCTGACGATGCAAATACTAACAAAGTGTAAATTTTTAGACAATGGTTGGAACAAGAAGGTACGCTACTCGATCCACCACCTCTGATGAGACCGAACAACAGGAACAGGAACTGCCTGTTGGAATGGAGGTGCGGATGGAGGCCATGTTGAATGAGATGTTGCAGAGGGTGTTGGATCAACTATTGCGGGCACTTCCACAGATAATCCCGCAGGTGGCACCACAGCCTCAAGTACCTAAACATAACCAGGTCTGACAGCCAGCACTTGTGATCCAAAATCCCAAATATCAGAGAACTCAGGAGGGATTGGAAGATGATAAACAAAGGAAAATGTTGATTGAGCTACAGAAGCTCCATCCCCCTTCATTTGATAGTACCACAGACTACATTTCTGCAGACCACTAGTACCAAGAGATGGAGGAGATTCTCAATGTGCTGAAGATGACTAGGTCACGACGAGTGGCATTGGCTATGCACCACTTCAAGGGACCAGCTAGGACTTGGTGGCGAATGATGAGGATGGACCCTAGTACGGATGTTGATGCCATGAGCTAGGAAAACTTCACAGAGATCTTTTATGAGAAGTTCTTTCCAAAAGCAACCTTGAGCAAGCTAGAGGAGGACTTTGTTCGACTGAATCAAAGGGACATGACTATAACTGAATATGAGAGGAAGTTTATGAAACTGGCCAAATTCTCGTCGGATCTGATTAAGGAGGAGAAAAGGAAGGCCAACCAGTTCGCACAGGGTCTCAAGATGGAGATTCGAAAGATAGTAAAGACTTTGAGCCTAAAGACTTACAATGATGTCATAGAATAGGCCCTAACTCGGGAGCAAGAACTCAACTTGGAGCAAAAGTTAAGGGGAAAGAACAAGAGGCCCGGGAATGAAAATAACCAAGGGGCTCAAAAGAAAAGTAAGAATGGTGGGAACACACCAGAGAAATAGGGACAGAACAAGGATGAGGCAAAGAGGCTGGGATTGTGCTTTGTATGCAGACAGAGGGGGCATCTTGCTAAAAACTACCCAACAGCATCAGCTCAGGCTCCCCAACAACAACAGCAACAACAAAACACCCAGGGAGGAGGTCAAAATGGGCGTCCTCAAGCCAGACAGAATCATAATGCCAATCAGGGGCAAAACCAAGGCCGTGGTCAGAACCAGGCTAAAATGTTCGCGATTGAGGCCCAGGAAGACCAGGTCCCTATAATGGAAGGTAAGTTCCCATTATTCAATGTTGCTGTGAAACTATTGTTTGACTCAAGTGCCTCTAAATCCTTTGTTTCTGAAGAACTAGCTGATAGGTTACAACCTGTGACGAAAACATTACTTGTAACTTTGAATGTGTCCACACCAATAGGGACCACAGTGACTTCAAAAAGAATGTGTAGTTGTGACCTAAGGTTTGGGGATAAACTCTTAACAGTTGACCTATGTACCTTACCTTTCTATGGATATGATGTGATCTTGGGGATGGATTGGTTAGACCAGTACCAAGCCTAGATAGATTGTCCTAAGAAACGAGTAACCATAACCCTACCTTCTGGGGAAACCTATAAAATCAATGGGGACATGCAAAAACTACCAAGGAGCCCAACCATAGCCATATTGAACTGCCTAAGGCAGAAGGATGACTTTGGGGAACTCTCTGAAAAAGGGACTATGGAACCGAAGAGGATACAAAACCTAGCAGTGGTTAATGAGTACGAAGATGTGTTCCCAGATGACTTACCTGGATTACCGCCTGCTAGAGAGATAGAGTTCAAGATTGAACTTCACCCTGGAACCAACCCTATAGCCATACCTCCTGATAGAATGGCACTGATGGAACTGATTGAGTTATAGTCACAACTCGATGAGCTAAATGAGAAAGGGTTCATCAGGCCGAGTGAATCACCTTGGGGAGCTCCAGTGTTGTTCGTGAAGAAGAAGGATGGTTCTATGAGACTTTGTGTCGATTATCGAAAATTAAACCAAGCCACAGTGAAGAATAAGTACCCTCTACCAAGGATTGATGACTTATTTGATCAATTGAGAGGAGTCATTCATTTCTCAAAGATTGTTCTTAGGTCAAGTTATCATTAGCTGAGAATCAGGGAGTCCAACATATACAAGACCGCCTTCAGGATAAGATATGGACACTTCGAGTTCACCATGATGCCATTTGGTTTGACCAATGCCCTAGCAGCATTCATGGACTTGACAAACCGAGTGTTTAGATAGTATCTCGACAAGTTTGTGGTGGTATTCGTAGATGACATCCTAATCTACTCCAAGTCAGAGGCTGAACACTTAAAACACTTGCAAATAGTGTTGGAGACACTCAGAAGGCATAAATTATATGCCAAGTTTAGCAAGTGTGAGTTCTGGATGAAGACGGTCAAGTTCCTTGGCCATGTGGTGTCAGCAGAAGGCATCTTTGTAGATCTAGAGAAGGTGGAAGCGGTTATGAATTGGAAGCAACCCAAGACAGTTACAGAAATCAGGAGCTTCTTAGGTCTAGCTCGGTATTACAGAAGGTTCATCTAAGATTTCTCCAAAATAACAGAACCTATGACCAAGCTGACCAAGAAGGAAATCAAGTTCAATTGGAATGAGAAGTGTGAATAATCATTCCAAGAACTAAAGAAGAGATTGACTGCTGCCCCTATCCTAGTCACTCCAACCCATGGTGTTACCTATACCCTCTATACTGATGCTTCGCTAAATGGACTTGGAGCAGTGTTAATGCAGGAAAGATCAGTAGTCACTTATGCTTCGCGACAACTGAAGGTCCATGAGAAGAATTACCCTATTCACAACCTAGAATTAGCGGTCATTGTGTTTGCCCTAAAAATCTGGAGACACTACCTTTTGGTGAGAAATTTGATCTGTTTTCAAATCGCAAGAGCTTGAAATACATCTACACCCTAAAGGAGTTGAACCTCAGGCAACGGAGATGGATGGAGTTCTTGAAAGACTATGATTTTCAATTACACTACCATCCAGGGAAGGCCAATGTAGTGGCTGACGCCTTGAGTAGGAAGTTCAACAAACAGGAGGAAGAGAAAGGTCAGATGTACCAGTTGATTGATGATTTTGGACTGGGTGTGACTCTAAATGAAACATAAGCCTACCACTACACTATTTCTTGTCAACTAGATCTTCTGGACCAGATCAAGGATGAACAAAGACAAGACAAATGGCTTACCAATTTGATAGAAGGAGTTACACAAGGCAAGCATATTGACTTTAGGTTAGATGCTGAGAATATCCTAAGGCTCGGAGAAAGGATATGTGTACCTCAGAATGGGCAGAATAAGAAGATTATACTTGATGAAGCTCATTAGACTAAGTGTACCATGCACCCAGGTGAGGACAAGATTTACCAGAACCTCAGGAAAACCTACTGGTGGAGGGGAATGAAGAGGGACGTGGCCAAGCATGTCTCTAAGTGCTTAACATGTCAACAAGTGAAAGCAGAACACCGGAAACCCTCTAGAATGTTACAACCACTCCCTATCCTGGAATGGAAGTAGGATAACATTGCAATGGACTTTGTCAGTGGTTTACCCAGAAACCAAAAAGGAGAAGACATTGTTTGGGTTATTGTGGATCGTCTCACCAAAGTGGCTCATTTTCCGCCAATCAAATCCACAGACCAAGTCAGTAAGCTGGGAAAACTATATGTGAAGGAGATAGTAAGGCTGCATGGTGTACCCAAGACTATTGTGTCTGACAGAAACTCTCGCTTCACTTCACAATTCTGGCAGAGTCTACAGAAGGAGATGGTTACTAAGCTCACCATGAGTATAGCATTTCACCCTCAGACGGGTGGTCAGTCTGAGAGAGTTATCCAAATCTTAGAGGATATGTTGAGGTCTTGTGTTTTAGACTTTAAGGGAAACTGGAGCAAGTATTTACACCTGGCAGAGTTTGCCTATAACAACAGTTACTAGGCAAGCATAAAGATGGCTCCATTCGAGGCCCTCTATGGGAGACCTTGCAGATCACCTGCCTGTTGGGCTGAGCTTGAAGATCGTGTATTAACCGGGCCAGACTTGGTGGAAGAAATGAACAACCAAGTTAAGTTGATACAGAGGAGACTGAATACTGCACAAAGTCGTCAGAAGAGTTATGCAAACAAGAGGAGAAGACCACTAGAGTTCCAAGTTGGGGACAAGGTATTTTTGAGAGTCAGTCCTCAGAAGGGTATCAAAAGGTTCAGACTCAAAGGGAAGTTATCTCCAAGATTCGTAGGACCCTTTGCAATACTTAGAAGGATCGGAGTTGGATCTACCAAACCGGATGACTTCAACTCATAACGTATTCCATGTCTCCATGTTGAGAAAGTACAAACTTGACCCTTCTCACATCATCCACTGGGAGGAAGTGAACATTCAGGATGATGCTACCTACGAGGAAACTGCGGTTAGATCTCTTAATCACAAGGTATAGAATCTAAGAACTAAAGATATTCCCTTAGTTAAGGTACTGTGGAAACAACACGGACTGGAAGAGGCTACCTGGGAGCTGGAAAGAGAAATGAAGACTAGGTACACATATCTGTTCACTAGGAACACCTAAACATGTACAAATTTCGAGGACAAAATTTTTTTAAGGAGGGTAGGTTGTAATACCTCATAATTTTGTCAACAAAGAATTATTAATGAAATAAAATTCATTGAGAAAAAAAAAGAAAATTATAAAAATATTGGAAGCAAATGAAACCTTAGCATCAAGATGATCTAACTAATGATATAAGGTTAGTGAAATTATCAAATATTAATTAATAAATTTATAATTTTACAATTATAGGATTAATTATCCAATATAAAGTAAGTAGAGTGAATCATATAATTATTCGTACCCTCTGAAAATAAAAATATGAAATAAACACATAGAAATGAAGAAATGAAAAATAACATAAAGAAAAATAAATTATTAAGTGTTGGTAATATTAAAAAAATAGAAATAAATAAAATAAATACAATATTAAAGAAATAGAAAGGGGAAAAACATTAGCAAGTCAATAAAATGGGAGGATTTGTGCAAAAATCAATGTTTACATCAATTAGAAAGTGTATAAATAGCAATTTTCGGATAATAGCAACCTTAAAAAGCAATTTTGGCAATTAAAAACTGCATCCAACGGTCCAAAACCAATCTGTCCAATCCAACAAATGAAATCAAAGCCAAAACCAACACTCAAGAGCACCGGATCATCAAAATCCAACGGCCTGGAATCAATCCGCCTAATCTAACGGTTGGGATCATTTTCGTTGATCACGAACGACACTGCGCTCAAGGTTCATCAACGATCCACAGCAAATTCTCTAATCTCAATCGTGATTCAGTGTTGCGCTCGAGGATGATAAACGATCCACAGCAAATTCGTTAATCTCAACGCGATTCAGTACTGCATTCGACGTTGATCAACGTTCCATGCTAGTTTCGTTGATCGCAAACGACCGTGCTACAATCGAGGCCCATCTGATGGACGAGATTTTAGGCGCCCTGATCTTGTGCTGCAATCGAGGAAATCCAACGATCCGAAGCCGAGACGATTTCTAGATGACCGTGAACCGTTGATGCGATCAAGGATCATCAACGGTCCAGATCAACGCTCCGATTAAACTGAGATTAATAACTTAAAAATTAGAATAAAAATCTAGAAAAATTCCAACAAATTCAAAAAAATGTTTCTAAATTTCAAAAAAATTATTCCAATGCACTTGTTATTTTCCTATGCTTGAGGGGCACAAAATTTTGAATAATTGGCAAGTTTCCTACAAGGAGAGCACCAAAAACTTGCCATTCTATGCCATCTTAAACTCTATATAAATGACCCCTAGTGCTCTCATTGTTTTCATCCCAAATCAAGAGCATACTAGTCCCTCTTGACTCTCTCTAGCCTTCTTTTTGGCAATCCCCTCAGTTTTTGAGTGATCTTGAACTGTTCTTGAGTGTTCTTGAGAGTTTTTGAGTGTTTGAAAGCCTTGAAGTGACGGAATTCTGTCAGATTTCAGAGGTGTGCAGAAGAGATTTATTTTTAAGGTGGAAGTGATTTTTTTAACACCCTTTTTTTCTTATCCGAATTACTAGCATGTTCATTGTTTGGTTTTTGAAATTAAAATAATTTCAGTTCTAGTATTATACAACATATTCCAGTTTCATATTCTATTCTTGTTCGAATTTATGCATTCATAGTGATCATGCCATGTATAGTATCACGTTTAGGTTTTATTTTAAAGAATGATGTATGATTATGGATGTTCCATGATTTGATTTCCATATATATTCAGAATTTTTATTGATCTTAGCTTGATATTTTGATTTTAATTGATGATTCAAGAATTAGCAAAAGATGATGATGAAAATAACCACGTACCATCATAGTAAACATGTGGGTTACTATGGATGTTCTTTTCATATGATTAGTTCATATGGTTTTAAAACCAAAGTACTTGGTTGGTGGGTAAGTTCCCTTGAAGTCAAAAAGTCCAATGAAATTAGCTAAGAAAAGCTATATTTCACTCTAAGAAGGTAATTTGTTAAGAACATCATGGGTTTAAAAACTCTTTTGGTCTAAAGTCTCAACTTTAAACAAACGGATGCTTGAAACGGCTAATGTATGCAAGTGTTTGAAATATGAATGTGCTATTGGTTTGAATTTGAAAAATGGTTATTTGAAAAAGATCCACTGAGCTTTGTACTCAACTCTTCCTCTTCTTTTTCAGGAAATTAAATTATGAAGACCATGGAATTTGGATTTTAGCAAGTTTTTATTTTTTAAAAGTTTCCTTTTTATGTAAGGGCATGTTGCCCAATTTTGAATAAGTCTTCCACTGAAATTTTACTTGACCAACAATGTAATAGTTTACACCATAAAGTTATGTATTTTCTTTTTATGAATAAAGAAGTTAATATTTTCTTTATCTTTAATTGCCTCGATTTTATTGAATGAAAATTGTATTCTTGAACTTACTCTAAGGCATAAGGTATTGAAAAATAGAAAGCCTAGTGTGTGTCACTTGTAAAAGTAACACCGGCCCGACCCGCCAAATGGTTAAGTCCACTGTTAAAGAATGGTGGTTATGTCCAATGCCCAATGAATATGAGGGTTGGGATGTTACAGAAAAATTGCAATCTCGTTTTTGAAACCCTCGCCTTGAGATCTCGTATTTTAGACCTTGAATTTTTGAATCTCTTGCATTTTGGAAACCTCACTTTTGAGATCTTGTATTTTGAAAATCTCGTATTTTCACAACCATCGCATTTTTATTTTGAAAAATCATTGCTTTGAAATCTCACATTTTAAATCTATTCTTTGAATGCTCGTATATAAAATCTTGCATTCTCAGATCTAGTATTTCAAACCTCACAAATAGGCCTTTGCATTGAACCTTCAGCATTTGAGGCTCGCGAATGCAAGACCTTCGCATTTGTGACCACATATGAAGCTTCGCAAATTTTTCAAATGTCGGAGACCTTAGTTTCATAATTTTTTTAAGACTTGCGAGTTATTTTGGAAAAAAATTTATTTTTTGGATGCATTAGAGCTGAAAGAAAATTTTTTGGGGACGTTGAATAGTGCGCATCCACGCGAGGGATCTGATTTCAAATATATATATATATATATATATATATATATATATACATATATGTATGTATATGTATACGTATATGTATATATAAACCTTGTGAGTACTTAAAAAATAAAATAAAATAAAAATATCCAAGCCCAAGAAACTATTTTAAATTTGATTCGAATGAGTTGTAGAGGTGTTGGACTTAATAGAATGATTTTTATTTTTCAAATTAAAAATCAAAGAGTGGCGAAGGGTGGCACGGAGGCACAAGAGACCCCAAAAAAATAATGTTGGTGTGATTACTATACTCCCTACTATTATTTGGATTTTAAATGCTAAACATGGTGATTGATTACTTTATACACTTAGGAGCATGCTAGGACTTTTTTGAGTGATTATTGATTGGAATGATTGGTTGAATGCTAAGATAAAATTGTTATGCTCATATGCCTAGATAATATGAAATAATTTATGAAATAATTCATGTCATGAATGAATTACTTGAACGTCAGTATGTTTGATTTACATGTGTTTGAAGTATTCCTTATGACGTATGATTTGTGAAGTGATTGTGAAACTAAAGAAAACTAAATTAAGACTAAAACCACGTATTGAGGCGATAACCGCCATTTGGGTGTCATCATGGGTGTCCCCAACTAGACGGGTTGCGGGGCTTAGTTTCACTTCAAACCTCACGCCCCCGTCAAGGTCCCAAAAGGTAAACGGCCCTCGGGCGTTACCTCTAGATTCACTCCCGAACCACAAGGGGGACATCAAGGCCACAAACCTTTCGGTCTTAATTGCGATGAAAGACAATAAAGTGTCTAAAACACTCTAATATAATGAAAGTGTTTGCATGTTTTTTATTTTGGTCTAAATAATGCTAGTGATATGTTGTATGATCTACTAGGCTCTCGAGCTCACCCCACTTTTTTATTTCAAGTGACAGTTGACACAGTGCGAGTTGACCATATCCAGGTCACTTCGATTATTATGTTGAAACCTTACTTGGGAGGTTTTGAATGTCTTTTATCTATAATATTTTTGTACTTAATTTGAACTTAACATGTGCCCATTCTTTGGACTGATCGTTTTATACATGTAATTAAATATTTTTGGTTTATTTCAGAAATCTCTAGATAGTTTAAAATGTTGGATTTGAAGCTTCTCATTGTACTTATAATTTCACTGATCCATTTTATTAACTTGAAATTTTATTTCAAAAAAATCATGTCTATTTAAATTAATTTTATCATTACTTGAAAAAAGAACTGGAAAGACAGTTTTGAAAGAAAGACACAGAGTGAAGATTTATTTAAGTAGTACTTTGGTTCTTGGCGGCAGAGGACCATTTCGTGGCTTCTCCTGCGGAACGGGCGTGCCTCTCCGTGCAGGGCCCGAAAGATGTACGAACCGAGGGGCCCGGGGTATTACAAAGCTAGTATCAGAGCATGGTTAGTAGATATACTAGGCGAAGATCTAAATAAATAGATACATGTCACTTTGGGTGGTTAGGTTGCTAGTTAACTTGATGAAAGAAATCTTTCAGCTGAAGGATGAGACCTCAGAGATTGTAGATAGAAACTAGGTGTTGCCATGAAGGCACAGTGGATCATAAACCTAAATAAAAGCTTATAGGACATAAGCTAGAGAATGAAAATGTATGAAGATGAACACTTGATTGGTCAAGACACGATATCAGAAGGATTCTGCGTCTCTGATTTCTATGTGGTATAAGACAAATAGGGATTTGGGGGTATGGAGGAATCCCCGACTCAAAGATTGATGGACCATGTTTGGTGAATGATCGATATCTTTGGAAGAACTTGTACGTATTGTGTTTGACTAGTATGGGATGGTCAAGCATAGTGGGGCTTGCAAAGCCTTAGAAATTGACACATTTGAAAAATTATGTGGGTGTAGTAAAATCTCTGAGTGGAAACCTGTGCTGATGGGTGAAGGTGGTATGGGATGCACGAACCCAGAGGCACAAATGAAAGCTTGAAATTTCACTATGCTAGCGTGGATTACTTGATTGATTGATTGATTAATTTCATGTTATATATGTATAATTATTTTGAGTATTGTCACACTAAACCAAACAAATCTAGTACCCTGAAAACATACATGAGGGATGGAAACCTCAAAGTACAACTTAGAAGCATAAATTAATAAGCCACAAAACAATTGAGAACTTAGAAACATGAATCAAGAGCCATGGCCGTACAAATAACACGAGAAAATGGCTTCAAATAAATGGTCGCAAGATAATAAATAAGTACTTTGAAAGATGGAGATTATCACAGGCTGCAGGAACACTCGGTATCTAGAGTGTTGATATAATACCTCGATTATTTTTGCATGTGTATACGATTTAATTGATTAATTAGTATAGACACATGTACATACATTAATTGGTACCTATATATGTGTCATTTTATTTTGAATTAACTGGTATATATTAATTGGTACATATATTTGACATATTATTTTGAATTGATTAATGTAGACATATGTAATTAATTGATTAATTAATTAATTGGTGTGTGTGTATATATATATATATATGCATTAATATAACCACATGTATATATATTAATTAATTATGATTGATATATAAATATATATATATATATATATATAT
>JAJIYU010004567.1:0-24245 GCA_030144865.1 Tinospora cordifolia
CTAAATTCAATTCAATTCAATTCAAGGTGAAGCCCTAATTTGGGTTTCTGATTCTTGTCAAGCAACTAATGTTTGACTTTCTATCTCTAGCCTAATCAACACATGTTTAGGATTGATTTTCTATCTTAAGCCCAAGGCACCTAAAGCCTCGGCTCTAATACCACCTCTGTAACACCCCAACCCCCAAATCTTTAAGCAGTGTACATTGCCACCGTTCTCTTGACAGTGGACTTAACAAAACGTTAGGTCAAGTCGGTGCTACATTACAAGTGAAACATACTTGCTCTTTTCTTTTCAATATCTCATGCCTTTGTATAAAATTCAAGAATATAAAATTTTTAATAAAATCAAGGCAAATTAAAAGAGATAAAGAAATTCAAACTATTTTATTCATAATAGAAATTGAGACTACTAAACTCTTTAAAAAAACTAATTGTTATAGCGGAAGACTTCAAAATACTTTTCAGTAAAAAAACATAAAAACTTTGGGCAACATGCCCTAAAAACTCAAAAAAAATGTAATACTGTAGAAACTTTCTAAGAAACTATCTATATTCAACTGCTCCATGGATTTCATGTTCCTGAAAAATAAGAAAGGAAACGTGAGCACATAACCCAATGGATCTTTTCCGAACAACCATCTTTCATATTCAAACTCGTAACACAATCATAATTCAAACACTTGCAACCATCTCGCATCAACCCATTACATATGGTGACCGACTAGTGGTACACAACCCTCAAGTACTTAGGTCTGAAAATCATATGACCTAACTCATATGAAAAAAACATCCATAGTGTCGCCATGACCACTATGATGGTACGTGGTTATTATCTCCATCATCTTAGATTAATTCTTATATCATGATCTCATAAAATAAATTTTAGAATATGAAATCAAACTAAAATTCAAAATATACACAGTCAATTCATGAAACACTCATAAAACTTACATCATACTTTAATTTAAAAGCCTAACATGATACTAACACGACATGGATGATATGATTGCTCAAACATGAATTAAAACTGAAATACTGAAATAAACATTTAAAATTCTAGAACTGAAGTTGAAAATCTTTGAATTCAGTGAAAAACACATAATAATGAGCATGCCATGAATTCAAATAAGAATAGAAGGGTGTTCTAAAAATCACTTCCACCTTGTAATGCTTTCTTCCGGAATTTCGGCAACAATTCCCCCCATGTACTAGTGCCAATGAAGATCGCCCAACTTATTTGAAGTTGCTAATACATTCTTTTAGGTTGATTTTATTTTAGAAACATTTCTAATTCTCTATTTTACTTTATTTTAATTATTGTATTTTTAAATGTTAATTATTCAAAAAAATTGGGGTGTTACAATTTTATTTTAGAAACTTTTCTTATTTTCTATTTTACTTGTTTCTCATTCACATATATTAGTAAGTAATAGTTTTAGGAGTTGCTAATACATCTTCTTGAATTGATTTCATTTTAGAAACCTTTGTAATTTTTAATTTTATTTTATTTTACTTTTTTATTCTTTTATTTTTAATTATTCAAAAAAAATTTTGTGTATTACAACCTACCCCCCTTAAAATAAATTTCGTCCTTGAAATTTGTACTTAATTGTTTTGATATTGTCTAGTCATACATTTTTTACAAAGAGATTTGGGTACTTTGTTTTCATCTCTCTTTGCAGCTCCAAGGTTGCCTCTTCTACTCCATGATGCCTCCAAAGAACTTTGAGTAAGGGAATGTCCTTTATTCTTAGGCCTTGCACCTTGCGGTTTAAGACTTTGATTGTCTCTTCCTCATATGTGGCATCACCTTGGATGTCTATTTCCTCCCAATGGGACTTAGCACCTTTCTTTTGGTTGATTTTGTCATGGGCCTAGCTAATTTTGAGAAATATCTAGCTAAGCCTTAAAAAACTTTTAATCTTTATAACTGCCTTGGGTTGCTTCCACCTTTTTGGGTCTACCATGATGTTTTCTACTACTCTATTTAGTCAAGGAACTCAACCATCATCATTCAAGACTCACACTTAGCATATAATGAGTTTTCTTCTGAGTGTCTACACTCTAGACCTCAAGCATTCTACATGTTTAGTTTTAGACTTGGAGTAAATCAAGGTGTCATCCACAAACTGATCAAGGTATCACCTAAATAATATGTTTCTCAGATTCATGAATGTTTGTGCATTCAGTAAACCAACTAACATCACTATGAATTCAAAGTGTCCATACTGAGTTCTAGAGGTTGTCTTGTATATGTCTGACTCTAGGATTCTCTATTGCTGATATCCTAACCTAAGATCAATCTTAAAGAAATTTGTGGCTTCTTTCAATAGGTCATCTATCCTTGGTAAGGGTTACTTATCCTTTACTGTTGATTTTTTATCCTAAGGTCAATTAGAGGAATGAATGGCTCTTCTATTGGTCAAATAGGTCATATGTCCTCAGCAAGGGATAATTATTCTTCAATATAGCTGGAGTTACCTTTTGATAGTCAACACACAACTATCTTTCTTTCTTATGAATAACATCGGAGTTCCTTATGATGATTTACTTAGTCTGATGAATTCTCCTTTTATTGGAGCTCGTACTCTTCTAGCAAAGTTTATAACTTAATTAATAGGGGTATGGCTAAGAGCTAGTTCTAGTGTAAACTTGAGTCTTGAATTCTACTTGTCTACTTGGTGGCATTTCGATGAATATTTTGGAAATGCATCTTTTGTACTAAAAAGTTTTTTATTTCATTCAAATTCTTTTATTCAATCATCCAATAATTTGGTCAAAATTCTGGGTATTACAACTTACCCTTAAAATAAATTTCATCCTAATTGTTTATTGAATTGCATTTCTACTGTTGCTACTAAGGAGCTTGAGTTGGTGCTTCTATAGGGCAATTGTTCGCTATATGTCCCTTTTGCCTACAAAGGAAACATAATCCCAGTCTTTTCATTTGATTCCCCTTCTCTTCTTTAGCGTTGTTGGGTTGTACTTCTTGCTGAGGAGCTCAAGTCTTAGTAGGAAAAACCTTTGCTATATGTCTCAGTTGGCTACAACGAAAACATAACTTCTGATGTCTGGCTTGCTCCAACTGCTCCTTTCTCATACAATTAGATAATTTCTAGGGATTTTGTTTCTTGTTCTCATTCTCTATTTCTTGTAGTCCCTTACTTCGATTCTTTAGAGATCACATGACATTGATGTTTTTCTTGATTGATTTGGACCAACTTATCATTCACTTTGATGTAGTTAGCCTTAGAGGAATGACAAGCCTCTTGTCATTGACTCTCAGTTCATTTGGTAATGACACCTAATGATCTTAAACCTTGGGTTGTGGCTCTATTTGAGGTAGATCCTCATCAGTTGTTTGACCACTTATCGAGTGATTTCTGCCATTATCTGTAACATCACAAAAAACTCATATGAAATTTGAATTTTTACTTAGAAAATTATGCAGAATTGACGCATGAAAATTTTGGCAAGTTCTAGTTTACCCAAATGAGGAATAAAAATCAATTTAAGAGATTTTTGGAAGAAAATATATGAATATAATGTATATTATGGGATATCATAGCAAAAAATACAAGGATATGTGCAAATTTTGATGAAAACAAGATTAAAAAGTCAATTGGGATCGAGATTTGGCAAAAATTTGAAAAGAAAGCAAGAAATTCGACTGAAAAATCAAAAAATAAACTTAAAACACATCCAATGGTTGCAAACCGTGGATCTAGATCTGAACTCAAGATCCAACGGCCATGATATGATTCTCACACACGCATGAGGGCACCAAATCATCAAGATCAAATGGCCACAATCAAATCCATCAAATCCAATGGCGGACAACGAAGGCGCAAAAACGAAATCACGAAATCAACACTGCACTCGAGGTTGATCGTGCGGCCAAGATTTGTTTCGTTGATCGCAAACAAGATCCACACACCGTGATCGAAGACGATCCAACAATCTGAAGCATTTTTGTTAATCAAGATTGACATGCGCGTGTGAAGCTCGAGGACAATCCAAGCGTCTAGATCAAAGCCGCGTTCGGAATCGTGAACTGTGTTGAGCTCGAGGAAGATCCAATAGTTCGATCGGAGACATTTTTTGGATTGATTGTGAACCGTTGATGCGCTCGAGGAAATCCAATGGCCAAGATCAAAGGCTCTGATTTTCATTGATTGATCCAAGAACAATCCAACGGCCCAGATCAGATGCCCAAAATTACCGAAAAATCACAAAAAATCTGAAAAAAATACGGAAAAAAGGTTTCTAAAATTCAAAAATTATTTCTAAATTCTCAAAAAAATTCAAAAAATACTCATTTTATTCTCAAAATTAGAAAGTTTGAAATTAAAGATAATTAGGGTATTTTATTCAAAGAAAAACTCAAAACTTTTTATTTTTCTCCCTTTGAAAACCTATATAGACCCCCCTAGGCTCCCAATTCCCTCATTCCAAAAATATGTGTTGAAATTGCCTCTTATTTTCTAAGCTTTCTTCTTGGCACCTCTTCCCATCTTTCTTTTCTCTTACTTGTGTATGAGAAGTTCTTCTCTTGAATTGGGGAATTAAGTTGGGCGATCTTCATTGGCACTAGTGCATGGGGGAATTGCTGCCGAAATTTCGGAAGAAAGCATCACAAGGTAGAAGTGATTTCTGGAACACCCTTATATTCTTATTTAAATTCATGGCATGCTCATTGTGTGTGTATTTTTTACTGAATTCAAAGATTTTCAATTTCAATTCTAGAATTTTAAATGTTTATTTCAGTATTTCAGTTTTGATCCATGTTTGAGCAATCATATCATCTATGCCATGTTAGTATCATGCTTAGGAATTTAAATTAAAGTATGATGCAAGATTTATGAGTGTTTCATGAATTGATTGTGTATATTCTGAAGTTTAGTTTGATTTCATATTCTGAAGTTTATTTTATGAGATCATGATATGAGAATTAATCTAAGACGATGGTGATCATAACCACGTACCATCATAATGGTCAAGGCAACACTATGGATGTTCTTTTCATATGAGTTAGGTCATATAGTTTTCTGACCTAAGTACTTGAGGGTCGTGTACTACTGGTGGATCACCATGTGTAATGGGTTGATGACGATATATGCCACTAACGAGTTGATGCTGAGTGGGCCCTATTTACTTAGTTAAGCGCATCAAGGGATTAAAGGCCCTTTTGGTCTGAGACTCGACTTGAACAAATTGTTGTTTGAAACACCTAATGATTGCAAGTGTTTGAATTATGATTGTTTTATGAGTTTGAATATGAAAGATGGTTGCTCGAAAAGGATCCACTGGGCTATGTGCTCACTCCTTCCTTTCTTATTTTTCAAAAACATGAAACCCATGGAGAAGTTGAATATAGATAGTCCTTAGAAAGTTTCTACAGTATTATATTTTTTGAATTTTTAAGGGTGTGTTGCCCAAAGTTTTTGTGCTTTCTATTGAAAAATATTTTGAAGTCTTCCACTGTAATAATTAGTTCCTTTGAAGAGTTTAGTACTTTCAATTCATATTATGAATAAAATTGCTTGAATTTCTTTATCTCATTTAATTTGCTTTGACATTAAAGTGAAAATTTTGTATTCTTGAATTTTTATACAAAGGCACGAGATATTGAAAAGAAAAGAACAAGTGTGTTTCACTTGTAATGTAGCACCAGCCCGACCCGCCGTTTTGTTAAGTCTACTATCAAAAGAACGGTGGCCATGTACACTGCTTAAAGATATGGTGGTTGGGGTGTTACAAAGGTGGTATCAGAGCCTAGGCATTAGTTGTTGGGCCAAGAACAGAAAGTTTCCTCTGATATCAATGGTGGCATTAGAGCCTAGGCATTACTGCTAGGCCAAGAACATAAAGTTTCCTCTGATACAAAGGTGGTATCAGAGCCTAAACATTAGTTGTTGGGCCAAGAACAAAAAGTATCCTCTGATATCAAGTGTGGTATCAGAGCTCGGTTATTAGAAACACCTGACTAGAATGTGAAACTCATACTTAGGGTTTCACCTTAAATTGAATTAAATTTAGAATGCCCTACCTTTTATTTTTGAAATAGATGAATGTTTTAGAAAAGGTTTTCATAAAGGGAAATATGTGTTTTGAAAATGTTTTGTTTGGATAAAAAGATTACAAGTTAAGCTGATAATGGGTAAGCCTTGTCCCGAGTAAAGTTAAACATTAAAAGGGAGGTGGGCTATCCCGCCCTAGAAAGCGTAGTTGCTAAACAGACTTCAGTCTTGCCACCCGATCTAGAGGTTGTCCCACTAGCTTATATGAGTAGTCAGAGTTGAAGAACACTCTTATTTTCAATAAAAGAAAATTAGAAGGTGGAAAATTAGGGCAAAGAATTGATTAGAAGTCGAAAAAGATGCCAAAGGTGGTATCTTGGCCAGACAGATGTTGTAAGTTAACCAGAATCGAACCCTAGGTCCAGAAAAAAGACCTTAGGTAGAAACGGGTGTAGCCATGGGTGGCACAGTGGATCAAAAGTATAAAACTCTAGGATATAGGCTAGAGACTAAAACTTGTGCAAAAATAGAAAATTGTTTGATCAGGACATGAGATAGTGAAGCTTCTATAATTTTCGATTTCTATGTAGTATGGGATGCATAGGAATTCGGGGTTATGGAGGAAGCCTAGACTCGGAGAATGATGGACCATGTGTGGTGAATGATCAGTAACTTTGGTAGAACAGGTTTCTCTATGCTCACTGGTATGGGACAGTTGAGTATAGTGGGCTCAGGAACCTTAGTTATCGAGCAATTCACAAAATTGTTTGGGTGTGGCTTTGTTCTAAGTGAAAGCCTAAGTGGAAGGTGTAGAGTGGTATGGGACACTTGAACCTAAAAGCTTAGGCGGAAGCTTGGAACTTTGCCACGCTAGCTTAATTGTATGATTGTGTGATATGCATGTTTTACTATTTATTTGCTTTGAGACAAATCCTATACCCATTCATGAAAAGAACCTAGAAGAAAAACTTTTAGGCCACTGAACAGATCAGAACCTAGAAACTGAATCTAGAGTCATGGTAGTATGAATGTTTGTTGAAACAAACATTGATGTTGAAAAGATGAGCCAAAAAGAATTCAAAGAGGTCTTCCATGAAAAGTTCTTTCTAGAGATGACACTGTGGGAGCTACAAGAGGACTTCGTTAGGTTGAATCAGAAGGACTTGACTGTAGCTAAGTACAAGAGAAAGTTTACTGAATTGGATAAGTTCTCTTGGGAGCTGATCTAAGAAGAAAGAATGAAAACTAATTGGTTTATTTGGGGGTTCAAGATTGAGACTCAAAAAGTGATTATGACTCTAAGCTTAAAAACATATAGAGATCTTAGGGCATGAACTCAACTTAGAACAAAAGTTGAGAAGAAAAGAACAAGAGGGCTAGTAATGAAATAGAAAACCCAAAAGCCTAGAAAAAGACTAAGAGTGGTGGAAAGGCACCACAGACCTAGAAACAGGGGTAGTACAAAGACGAGTCAAGGGAAGAAGCTAAGAGGTTAGGATTGTATTTCGTATGCAAGCAAAAGGATCATTTAGTGAAAAATTGCCAAACTGCACCAGCTCAGGCATCCCAGCAGCGATAATAGAATACTCAGAGGGAAAGTTAGAATGGGCGACCTCAAGCCAAACAGCATCAGAATGTCAATCAAGGGCAAAACCAGGGCCATGGTCAGAACCAGGCCATAATGTTCGCGGTTGAGATCCAAGAAGACCAGATCCCTGCAGTAGAAAGTACATTCCTATTATTTAATGTTGCTGTGAGACTGTTGTTTGACTCGGGTGCCTCAAAATCTTTTATCTCTAAAAAATTAGCTGATAGGCTACAACTTATAACAAAAACAATGCCTGTGACTTTGAATGTGTCCACACCAATAGGGACCATTGTGACTTCAAAGAAGATGTGCAGTTGTGACCTTAGGTTTGGGGATAAACTTTTTATAATCGACCTATATACGCTACCTTTCTATAGCTATGATGTAATCTTGGGGATGGATTGGTTAGACCAGTACTAGGCCCAGATAGATTGTCCTAAGAGACAGATAACCATAACATTACCTTCTAGGGAGATGTTTAAAAATCAATGGGGATATGCGGAGACTACCAAGGAGTCCAACCCTAGCCTTGCTAAATGGTTTGAAGCAAACGGATGAGTCCGAAGAACTCTCTGAAGAAGAACCTACTGACTTGAAGAATATTTATGACCTAGCTGTAGTCAGTGAGTACGAGGATGTGTTCCCAAATGACTTACCTAGACTACCACTAGCAAGAGAGTTAGAGTTCAAGATTGAACTTCACCCTGGAACCAACCTTATAGCCATACCTCCTTATAGAATGGCACCAGTAAAACTAATTGAACTGAAAACTTAACTGGACGAGCTCAGGGAGAGAGGTTTCATTAGGCCTAGTGAATCACCCAGGGGAGCCCCAGTATTATTTGTGAAAATGAAGGATGGTACTTTGCAACTGCGTATCGACTACCGGAAGTTGAATCAAGCTACGGTAAAGAATAAATATCCTTTAACAAGGATTGACGACCTATTTGATCAATTACGAGGAGCTGCTCATTTCTCTAAAATTGATCTTAGGTTAGGATATCATTAGCTGAGGATTTGAGAGTCTGACATTCACAAGATAGCCTTTAGAATAAGATATGGACACTTCGAGTTCATCGTGATGCCCTTTGGTTTGACCTATGCCCCGACAGCCTTCATGGATTTGATGAACTAAGTGTTCAGACAGTACTTGACCAGTTTGTAGTGGTATTTGTGGATGATATCCTAATCTACTCTAAGTCAGAAGTTGAGCACCTAGAACACTTGAGGATCGTACTAGAAATTTTCAGAAGAAACCAGCTATATGCTAAATTCAGTAAGTGCGAGTTTTGGATGGAAACTGTCAAGTTCATAGGCCATGTTGTATCAGCAAAATGCATTTCTGTAGATCCGAAGAAAGTGAAAGTTGTTATGAATTGGAAGCAACCCAAGATAGTAACAGAAATTAGAAGTTTCTTGGGCTTGGCAGGCTACTACATAAGGTTCATTAAGGACTTTTCCAAGTTGGCAGAACCTATGACTAAGTTGACCAGAAAAGAGTTAAGTTACAGTGTGATGAGAAATGTGAGCGGTCATTCCAAGAACTGAAGACAAGATTGACTATGGCTCCTGTTCTAGTCACCTCAACTCCTAGTGTTACTTACACAATGTATACTTATGCCTCACTGAGTGGATTGGGTGCAGTCCTAATGTAAGAAAAGCAAGTCATCGCTATTGCCTTAAGACAACTAAAGGTCCATGAGAGAAATTACCCTACTCACAACCTTGAGCTAGCGGCCATTGGGTTTGCCCTGAAGATTTGGAGGCACTATCTTTATGGTGAGAAATTTGAGCTATTTTCAAATCACAAGAGCTTGAAGTACATCTACACCCAGAAGGAGTTGAACCTCAGGCAACCGAGATGGATGGAGTTCTTGAAAAACTATGATTTTCAACTACACTACCATCTAGGGAAGGTGAATGTAATGGCTGATGCTTTGAGTAAGAAGTCAACAAATAGGAAGAAGAAAAAAGGCCAGATGTACCAGTTGATTGAAGATTTTAGGTTGGGTGTAAACCTTAACGAGAAAGAAGCCTATCTTTACAATATGTCTTGCCAATCAGACATATTACATCAAATCAATAATGAACATTAGCAAGACAAGTGGCTTGCTCAACTAATTGATGGAGTCATGCAAGGAAAGCATATTGACTTCAGGATGGAAGTTGAAAACATCCTAAGGCTCAGGGAAAGGATATGTGTACCTCAGCAGGGACAGAACAAGTAGGTCATACTTGATGAAGCTCATCAAACTAAGTATACCATGCACCATGGTGGGGATAAGATGTATCAGAACCTCAGGAAAACCTACTGGTGGAGAGGAATGAAAAGGGACATAGCCAAATACATCTCTAAGTGTTTAACATGCCAACAAGTGAAAGCAGAACACGAGAAAACCTTTGGAATGTTACAACCACTCCCAATCCCTGAATGGAAGTGGGATAACATTGCCATGGACTTCATCAGTGGTTTACCTAGAAACCGAAAAGGAGAAGACACTATTTGGGTGATAGTGGATCGTCTCACCAAAGTGGCACACTTCTTGCCAATCAGATCCATAGACCAAGTCAACAAGCTGGGAGAAATTTATGTGAAAGAAATTGTCAAACTTCATGGTGTACCCAAGACTATCGTGTCTGATAGAGATGTTCGCTTTACTTCATAGTTCTGGCAGAGCCTCCAGAAGGAGATGGGTACTAAACTCAATATGAATACAACATTTCACCCTCAAACGGATGGTCAGTCTAAGAGAGTTATCCAGAATTTGGAAGATATGTTAAGGTCTTGCGTTTTAGACTTCAAGGGGAATTGGAGCAAGTACTTACACTTGGCGGCGTTTGCCTATAACAATAGTTATCAAGCAAGCATAAAAATGGCTCCATTCAAAGCTTTCTATGGAAAACCTTGCAGATCACCTACCTGATGGGCTGAACTTGAAGATCAAGTATTAATTGGGCCAGACATGGTGGAAGAAACGAGAAACCAAGTCAAGTTAATACAAGAGAGACTAACTACTACGCAGAGCCGTCAAAAGAGCTATGCTGACAAAAGGAGAAGACCACTAGAGTTCCAAGTTAGGGACAAAGTATTTCTGAGAGTCAGCCCTCAGAAGGGTATCAAAAGGTTCGGATTCAAAGGAAAGTTATCTCCAAGGTTCATCAGACCCGTTGAAATACTTAAAAGAATCGGGAAATGTGCTTATGAGTCGTACCGACCAAACTGGATGACTTCAACACATAACATATTCCATGTATCCATGTTCAGGAAATATGAACCTAACCCTTCTCACATCATATTCTGGGAGGAAGTGAATATTCAAGATGATGCTACCTATGAGGAAACAACAGTCAGAATCCTTGACCACAATGTACAGAATCTAAGACCAAAGGATATCTCATCAGTGAAGGCATTGTAGAAACATCACTGGGTAGAAGAAGCCACGTGGGAACTTGAAAGCGAGATGATGACCAAATAACTGCATCTGTTCAAAAGGACTACCTGAATATGTACAAATTTCAAGGACGAAATTTTTCTAAGGAGGGTAGATTGTAACATCTCGAAAAATTCATATGAAATTTGAATTTTTACTTAGAAAATTGTATAGAATTGACGAATGAAAATTTTGGCAAGTCCTAGTTTAGCCAAATAAGGAATAAAAATTAATTTAATGGATTTTTGGAAGAAAATATATGAATATAATGTATATTGTGGGATATCCTAGCAAAAAATACAAGGATATGTGCAAATTTTGATGAAAACAAGATTAGAAAGTCAGTTGGGATCGAGATTTGACAAAATTTCGAAAAGAAAGCAAGAAATTCGACTAAAAAATCAAAAAAATAACCTTAAAACACATCCAACGGTTGCAAAATTGTGGATCTAGATCTGAATTCACGATCCGACGACCACAATCATATTCGCACACACGCACGAGTGCACCAAATCATCAAGATCAAATGGCCACGATCAAATCCAATGGTGCACAACGAAGGCGCAAAAACGAAATTGTGAAATCAACACTGCGCTCGAGGTTGATCGCAAACGAGATCCGCACACCGTGATCGAGGACGATCTGACAATCTCAAGCATTTTCGTTAATCACGATCAAGATGCGAATGCGAAGCTTGAGGACAATCCAAGCATCTAGATCAAAGCCGCATTCGGGATCGCGAACCATGCTGCGCTCAAGGAAGATCCAACAGTTCGATCGAAATCGATTTTTGGATTAATCGCGAATCGTTGATGCGCTCAAGGAAATCCAATAGCCAAGATCAAAGGCTCTGATTTTCATTGATTGATCCGAGATCAATCGAACGGCCCAAATCAGATGCTCGAAATTAAAATAAGAAAATTACAAAAAAAATCACGAAAAATTCAAAAAAAAAAAAGAAAAAAAGGTTTCTAAAATCCAAAAATTATTTCTCAATTTCGAAAAAATTCAAAAAAAATTCATTTTATTCTCAAAATTAGAAAGTATGAAATTAAAGAGAATTAGAGTGTTTTATTCAAAGAAAAAAAATCAAAACTTTCTATTTTCTGCCTTTGAAAACCTATATAAACCCCCCTAGGCTCTCAATTCCCTCATTCCAAAAATAAGAGTTGAAATTGCCTCCTATTTTCTAAGCCTTCTTCTTGGCACATCTTTTCATCTTAAATTTCACTTACTTGTGTGTGAGAAGTTCTTCTCTTGAATTGGAAAATTAAGTTGGGCGATCTTCATTGGCACTACTACGTGGGGGAATTGCTACCGAAATTTCGGAAGAAAGCGTCACAAGGTGGAAGTTATTTGTAGAACACCCTTCTGTTCTTATTTAAATTCATGGCATGCTCATTGTGTGTGTACTTTTCACTAAATTCAAAGATTTTCAATTTCAGTTCTAGAATTTTAAATGTTTATTTCAGTATTTCAGTTTTGATCCATGTTTTAGCAATCATATCATTCATGCCATGTTAGTATCATGCTTAGGAATTTAAATTAAAGTATGATGCATGATTTATGAGTGTTTTATAAATTAACTGCGTATATTCTAAATTTTAGTTTGATTTCATATTTTGAAGTTTATTTTATGAGATCATGATATGAGAATTAATCTAAGACGATGGTGATCATAACCACGTACCATCATAATGGTCAAGGCGACACTATGAATGTTCTTTTCATATGAGTTAGGTCATATAGTTTTCTGACCTAAGTACTTGAGGGTCGTGTACCATTGATCGATCACCATGTGTAATGGGTTGATGCCAATATATGCCACTAACGAGTTGATGCTAAGTGGGCCCTATTTACTTAGTTAAGAGCATCAAGAGATTAAAGGCCCTTTTGGTCTGAAACTCGATTTGAACAAATTGTTGTTTGAAACGCCTAATGATTGCAAGTGTTCGAAAAGGATCCACTGGGCTATGTGCTCACTCTTTCCTTTCTTATTTTTCTAGAACATGAAACCCATGGAGCAGTTGAATATAGATAGTCCTTAGAAAGTTTCTACAGTATTATATTTTTTGAATTTTTAAGGGCGTGGTGCCCAAAGTTTTTGTACTTTTCTACTGAAAAGTATTTTGAAGGCTTCGGCTGTAATAATTAGTTCTTTTGAAGAGTTTAGTACTTTCAATTTCTATTATGAATAAAATAGTTTGAGTTTCTTTATCTCATTTAATTTGCCTTGATATTAAAGTGAAAATTTTGTATTCTTGAATTTTTATACAAAGGCATGAGATATTGAAAAAAAGAACAAGTGTGTGTCACTTGTAATATAGCACCAGCCCGACCCACCGTTTTGTTAAACCCACTGTCAAGAGAACGGTGGCCATGTACACTGCTTAAAGATACAGGGTTTGGGGAGTTACATTATTGATGGCGATAGGATTTCTCTAACGGGAGCTACTACTATCACAAGTGCCCCTTAGTTTCTTTAATTAGACGCATTGATATTTCCTTTTCTTGTTGCATTTCCTTGGATTCATTCCATTATTTACAAGTCAAAGCCATTTCAATATCTGATAAGGTATCATAAGAAGTTTGAAGGAGAACATTAATCTGGGGTACAAAACCCATCTTTCTTTACCCTCAAGATAAAAATGTTTTTCTAGACTTGGGAGAATGGTTGTCTTTCCTATATCATTTGTTGTATCATCTCCTCAAGTTCTCATTTTGTTCATGCTATCATGACATCAGGTTCATATCTCTTGGTTCTCGATTTATTCAGCGACGTATCAATTTATTCTTCTAAGTTCCATTTGAGGATTTTCAAGGTCCTTTAATGTTGTTGGATAAAAGATGTGGTTTTATAATCACATTACACGTGTTATACATATAAAGTTTAAACAGAGCATGCATTCAAACAATCAAGCAATCATACAATCATACAAGTTCATGCTTGCATAGCAAAATTCCAAGTGTCCATCTATGCCTTCGAATCCAAGCGTCCCATGCCACCCTTGCCCATCAACATAGGCTTCCACTTAAAGATTTCAGTACACCCAACCAATTTTGCAAATTTCTCAACAAGTAAGGACTCCCATGCCCCAACTTTATACTTGATTAAATGAAATTCATGATCAATTCAGTGAAATTAGGTGCAAAATGAAATCAGGCGCATTTTGGAGCTAAATTTGGAAGGGTCCAAAACTCTCATTTAGTACCCATTAGGGACCCAAAACAACTTGAAATGAAGGAAGGTGACATGAACCAACTAATGGGACAACATATCCAAAAATTAGAATAATTGGTTGAGGTTAAGGTTTTCATTTGCCAAACGCCCTTCAGGGGTGTCCAAATTAGAAAGAATTGTCATTTAGGGTACTTCAGGGGATCGAAACGACCCGAAACAAAACAAAATAACATGAACTTACAAAATGTATGATATTGTCCAAAAATTAGAACAATTGGTCGAGGTTAAGGTTTTCATTTGCCAAATGCCCTTCAGGGGGTCCAAATTAGAAAGAATTGTCATTTAGGGTACTTTAGGGGATCAAAATGACTCGAAACGAAACAGAATGACATAAACTAACAAAATGAATGACATATTCAAAAATCAGAACAATTGGCCAAGATTTGGATTTTCATTGCGTAGTGATCTCAATGGGTCTTAAATAAGGAAAGTTTTTGAAGGAAAATCATCTTGGGCCAAACCATACCTTAAAATGTGCATTAGGTTCATGTAATTCTAAAACTAGAGGATATTAATCATAATTCCATGTAAATAAGGAGATATGATATTAATTTTCATTTGATTTTTGTGAACCCATGAAGTCATGGCCACCCCCACTTGATTGTGTACACCCACACCCACTTAAGCCAAAATTGGCCCAACCACGTACATGTGTGTGTACACACATGTGAGCGACCCTATTTAGATAGTTTCTTAGTACCAAGATGAGCATCTTTAACTATTATATGGTGTCCTCTCATGTAATACCTCATAATTTTGTTAACAAAGAATTATTAATGAAATAAAATTCTTTAAGAAAAAAAATTCTAAACATATTGGAGGAAAATGAAACCTTAGTATCAAGATGATCTAACTAATGATATAAGGTTAGTGGAATTATCAAATATTAATTAATGAATTTATAATTATGCAATTATAGGATTAATTATCCAGTATAAAGTAAGTAGAGTGAATTATATAATTATTCGTACCCTCTGAAAATAAAAATATGAGATAAATACATCGAAATAAAGAAATAAAAAATAATATAAAGAAACATAAATTATTAAGTGTTGGCAATATTAAAAAATAGAAAAATAAATAAAATAAATACAATATTAAAGAAATAGAAAGGGCAAAAACATTAGCAAGTCAATAAAATGAAAGGACATGTGCAAAAATCTATGTTTACATCAATTACAAAGTATATAATTAGCAATTTTTGAATAAATGCAACCTTAAAAAAGCAATTTTGGTAATTAGAAACTGCATCCAACGACCCAAAATCAATCTGTCCTATCCAACGAATGAAATCAATGCCAAACCAACACTAAGGAGCACCAGATCATCAAAATCCAACGGCCCAGAACCAATCCACTTGATCTAACAGTCCAGATCGTTTTTATTGATCATGATCAGAGATTCTAACACTGCAATCGATGACAATCCAATGGCCAGGATTTGTGCTCGCGGTAGGATGATCATCTGGTGCTACACTCGAGGTTCATTCGATGGCAAAGATCAAAGCCGCAGTGGTTGATTGCAAACGGTGTTGCGCTCGAGGATGATCTGATGTCCCGAATTTGAGACATTTTTGATCGATCGCGATTCAGTGTTGTGTTCGAAGTTGATCAATGGTCCACACTAGTTTTGTTGATAGCAAATGGCTATGCTACAATCGAGGCTCATCTGTCGGACGAGATATGAGGTGCCCTGATCTTGTGCTGCGTTCGAGGAAATCCAACGGTCCGAAGCTGAGAGAATTACTGGATGATCACAAACTGTTGATGCGATTGAGGATCATCAACAGTCCCGATTAACACTCCGATTAAACCAAGAAAAGTAGCTTAAGTAAGTAGCATCATCTTGAATGTCAGGTTCATACTTTCTTTAGTTTTCTTTTATTGCCTAAGGCATAAGACCTCAACATATCCTCTAGTGTTCAGGTGACTCTCTCAGACTTACTGACTTGATCTATGGATCTGCTTGGTAGGAACTAAGCCACTTTAGTAGGATGAACCACAATTACCCATACATTGATTTCTCCCTAAGTCTTAGGTTATCCTCAACATCAAACCTAATATCAGTATGATTATCTTATTAAATTTCCTCTATCAAGCTTGTGAGTCATTTGTCTTGCCTTTATTCACCTTTGATCTGATTGCAAAAGATCCGGTGGGCAAGACATGTTGTAGGGATAGGC
Organism: Tinospora cordifolia; assembly: GCA_030144865.1. Classification (NCBI taxonomy): domain Eukaryota; kingdom Viridiplantae; phylum Streptophyta; class Magnoliopsida; order Ranunculales; family Menispermaceae; genus Tinospora; species Tinospora cordifolia. Next base: position 16,465 of record JAJIYU010004567.1, read on the forward strand.
TCATTTTTCATTTAAGGTCATACTCAGTCTAAAGTTCTCAATCTATTTGAAGGTAAAAGTTTCTTTGTCATACTCCACCTCCATCTTAGCGGACTCGACCACACGGCAGGCCTCGAGTTATTACTAACACTTTCTATTTTGAACCTTCAAAATGTAACAACAAGAATTCTTAAGGGAATAAATTTCATTTATTGAAAAGAATAGGTACAAAAACTTATCAAAGTTTAAAACTCATAAATGCTAACATATAGCAATTTTAAATAAAAGGCTAATCAAGTTCTCCTAATATTTTTTTCTCTGATCACCTCCCAATAGAACTTATCCAATTCAATAAACTTTCTCTCGTACTCAACTACAGTCAAGTCTTTTTCATTCAACCCAATGAAGTCCTCCTATAGCTTCCTCTATTTCACCTCCAAACAGAACTTTTCATAGAAGATCTCCTTAATTGAACTCTTCCCAATTCATCTTCTCAACCCGATGAAGTCCATCCTGATCATATGCCACCAACTTCTGTTTGGTCCCTTGAAACGATGTGTAGCCATTGCTACCCTTCTTAAACCTGTCCATATTTGTTTCATCAAACATTCTTACTATCATAACTCTAGATTCATGTTTGTAGGCTCTCGATCTGTTAAGTGGCCTAAAAGTTTTACCTCTAGGTTCTTTTCATGCATGGGTACAGAGTTTGGTCTCAAAGCAAATAAATAGTAAGGAAGGCATATCACAAAATCATACAATTATGCTAGCATAGCAAGGTTCCAAGCTTCCACCTAAGCTTTCAGGTTCAAGTTTCTCATACCACTCTACCCCTTCTACTTAGGCTTTCAACTAGAACAGAGCCGCACCCAAACAATTTCGCAAATTGCTCGATAACTAAGGTTCTAGAGCCCACTATACTCCACCGTCCCATATCAACGAGCATAGAAAAACTCATTCTGCTAGAGTTACCGATCATTTACAGCACATGGTCCATCATTCTCCAGGTCCAAGCTTCATCCATAACCCGAATTCCTATGCAGCACATAATACATAGAAATTGAAAAATATAGAAGCTTCTCGATCCTGTGTGCTGATCAAACAAGTTTTTGTTTTCACACAAGTTTTAGTTTCTAGCTTATGTTGTAAAGCTTTATGCTTTTGATCCACTGTGCCACCCATGGCTACACCCATGTTTCTACCTATGGTCTTTCTTCTATACCTAGGGTTCAATCTGATTGACTTACAACATCTGTCTAGTCAAGATACCACCTTTGGCATCTTTTCCAACTTCTAATTAGTTTATTGCCCTAATTTTTTGCCTTATAATTTTCTTTTATAGAAAGTAAAGGTGTTCTTCAACTCAGACCACTCGTACAAGCTTGTGGGACAACCTCCAGATTAGTTAATGAGACTGAAGTCTACTTAACAATTGCACTTTCTAGGGCGAGATAACCTACCTCCCTTTCAATGTTTAGCTTTACTCAGGATAAGGTTTACCTACTATCAACTAAACTTGTATTCTTTGTATCCAAACAAAACATTTCAAAAACATATATCTCCTTTTTGAAAACACTTTTTCAATCATTTCTCAATTCAAAATAGAAAGTAGGGCATTCAAACTTCAATTTAATTCAAAGTGAAACCCTAATTTGAGTTTCTAATTCTAATCAAATAGCCACTAATTGACTTTTTAATTCTAGCCCAAGGCATCAAAAGCCTAGGATCTGATACCACATTTGTAATATCCCAACCCCCTAGAAATAGGTTTAAGCTCAACCACAAGGCGGGTTGGGTCCTTTGTTACATTTACAAGTACACAACTTGCATCTGAATTCCTTTGTTCTAACACTTATTGAAATCCTTCATAAATATACTTCTAATTGTGCTCAATATTCAATTCAACAAGTGCAATACATGTAGAAAAATAAATACTTCAAACTCCTTATTTATTCAAATAAATAAAGAAACTTACATTAAATCATAAACTCAAGTACATAATTTTTAATTAAAAATAAAAATCTAGCAGGAGTTTAAAAATCAAAACTTTGGCAACATGCTCTTACAATGGAACCTAAAAAGAATCTAATATCCATAATAATCTACTATCCATAATCTTCATGGTTCATTCAACTTCCTGAAAAATAAAAGGAAGGGGTGAACACAAAGCCCGATGGATCATTCATTAAACAACTAATTTACTATTTCAAGTCAATAGCACATCTAAATTCAAACACTTTTATGCATTAAGTAATTCACACGACTTTTTGGTTGTATTTGACATAAAGACTAAAAGGGAGTCTATTCCCTTGATGTTCTTATTTTAGATATCCCTCATTAGGGTGGAAAGACAATTTTTTTGCTACTTTCCATTGGATGTCACGTACCAAGTGCCTCTAGTTGCGCCCAACAACCACATACTCCAAGGATGTGATAAGAACAACCATAGCATCCCTACGAATCACTATGACAGTACATGGTTCTTATCTTCAATTTCTCATATTGAAATTCACATACTCATGAAATAAAATCAGAATACCAAATTTCAAAATTTCAACATTCAAGAAAGCATGAAACAACACATAGCATGCTTGAAACTTCAAAGTAAACATAGGCATGGAATCTTACCATGGCATGATATTATGAATAATTAAAAACATAAAAAACATGTTAAATCAAAATTTAAATATGATCATTCATGCTGAACTGAAATAAAACATGCTAAAATACTGAATTTAAATATGTATTGAACATGCTAGAAACTTGAAATAGCAAAGTAGAAGTTTAAGAAATCCTCTCCACCTTAATTCAAGTTTCTTTATAGAATCCGGCAGAGGTTCCCCTTATCTACCACTTTCAGAACTTCAAAAACTTTTAACCACCAAAAAAAACTACTTTAGCAACTCTCTAAAATACTGAAATAAGAACTTCTCACACAAGAAAGAAAAGAAAGTGAGAAGAAGTGCCAAGAAGAGGGCAAGAACAAGCAAAGAGGGAAGTGTCAACTCTTTGCTTTGGGATGAGATAAATGTGAGCAAGAGAGGGTATATATCGGTGTTCACAAGCACAAGGGGACAGTTTGGACATCACACACAATGAGAATCTTTCCATACACAATGAGAACATTTTGCATTGATTGGGCAAGTGAATCTCATGGTTTGGGCAAGTGAGACCCCTAAGGTTTCCAATTTAAGTGTGAGCAAAATCTTTAAACCTTATTTGTTTCTTTTATATGTTTGAACACAATTAAAGGTTTAGAATACATTCTAATCTCTCTTGGACGTCTTCAATTAGTAGGGAAATATTCTAATATGTTGTGATTCATGAAATCAAATAAGTTTCTAAAATGGGCACACAAAAATAAAGCTTTGGAATATTTCTTATTTCCCTTGGATTATCTTCCTTTTTGGCTCCACAAGTGAGCATGAGGTAAGTTTTTATTTTTTAATTTTTCCTAGGTGAAGGAATCTTTCTATATCTCGTTAAGTCAACCACTCTCCACTAAACTTCTATCTTGGGTTTGTCACATGCGTGCCCACACACACACATATTAGACGTTCTATATGTAACCTTGGTATACATGATCACTTATGTTGGCACATGGAATCATTCTTCATGGTTCCTATAGGTGTGGATATACTTGATCATGTACATGGCACATAGGATCATTCTTTAGGTTTTGAATAATGGTAACGTCTCATTGAGGTTTAGTAGGGTGAGGGTGTACATGATCATGGCGTTTCACCCATGTAACTTGCACATGTTTAGGGGTGGCCACGCATTCATGGGTCCACAAAAATTTTTAAAAATTAATATCTCTTTATTTACAAAGAATTATGATTTATAACCTATAGTTATGAAATCACACGAAAAAATTAAGAATTTCAATTTATGGTTTGGCCAAATTGATTTTCATTTACTTTTCTTATTTAGAACCCACTGAATGCACTATGAAATTAAAATTCAAATCTTGGACAATTGTCCTAATTTTTGGATATGGAGTTTATTTTGTTAGTTCATGTCATCCCATTTCGTTTTGGGTCATTTTGATTCCCCGAAGTACCCTAAATGCCAATTTTTTCTAATTTGGACCCCTTGAAGGTGGTTTGGCAAATGAAAACTCAAATCTTGACCAATTGTGTTAACTTTTGGATATGTTGTCCAATTAGTTGGTTCATGTCACCTTACTTCACTTCAGGTTGTTTTGGGTCCCTAAGGGTCACCAAATGAGACTTTCGAAAACCTGCCAAATTTAGCCCTTAAATGAGCCCGATTTCATTTTGTACCCAATTTCACTGAATTGATCTTGAATTTTATTTAATTAAATACAAAGTTTTCAGGGTATTACACAAGTACTTGCTCCAGTTCCCTTTAAAGTTGAGGACACATGACCTTAACATATCTTCTAAGGTCTGGATAACTTTCTCAGACTGTCTATCTGTCTGAGGGTGAAAAATAGTACTCATGGTGAATTTAGTAGCCAATTCCTTCTGTAGATTCTATCAGAACTAAGAAGTGAAGTGAAACTCTTGATCAAACACTATTATTTTGGGCATACTATGTAGCCTTACTATTTTTTTCATATACAGTTCTCTTAGCTTACTTAATTGGGCTGTGGATTTGATTAGCAGGAAATGAGTCACTTTAGTGAGACGATCCACAATCACCCAAATAGTGTCATTTCCATTCTAGTTCCTGGGCAAACCATTGACAAAGTCCTTGGCAATGTTTTTCCACTTCCATTCAGTATTAAGGAATAGTTGTAACATTCCAAAGGGTTTCAGTGTTCTGCTTTTACTTGTTGATAGGTTAAGCACTTGAGGACATGCTTAATCGTGTCTCTCTTTATTCTTTTCCATCATTAAGTCTTTCTGAAGTTCAGGTACATCTTGTCCCCGCCTAGATGCATCGGGTACTTAGTTTTATAAGCCTCATCCAATGTTGTCCATAGATTCTTTCCTTGAGTCATAGGTGCTCTCGGCATTTAACCTAAAGTTATTATGTTTATCCAATTCAATTTCCTCTATTAAGCTTGTGAGCCATATGTCTTGCCTTAATTCATCCTTGATCTAACATAGAAGATTTAGATGGAGAGTTATGTTATGGAGTTAGGTTCATCTTTCATTCACACCCAGCCTAAAGTCTTCGGTTAACATGTTCTTTTATTTAAGGTTGAAAAGTCTTTGGTAGCATCATGCTTCCGACACAGTAGACTTGGGCACACGTCAAGGCTCGAGATTGTTGTTTTAAGTGGCTAACACTTTCTTTCTATTTTTTTCATTCAAAATATAGCCACAAAATCCCTTAAGGAAATTAATTTCATTAATTGAAAAAGTTTAGGTACAAAACCTTATCCAAGCCAAAATTCATAAATGCTAACATGTAGCAATTTTTAAGTAAAGGACTCTACACTGCTAATTAAATTTAAAACAATTTCTTCTTTTCTAATATTGTTATACTAGGGTTTTTAAGGTTGGTTTTGATCTTTTTGACCCTCAACAACAAACACTCTGGCTTGGTTCTGTCCACGACACTGATTCTGTCCCTGGTTGGCATTCTGCTATTATTGTCTGCCCTTAGAATGATCATTCTAACCTCCTCCTTCAGTGTTCAATGGCTGAAGAGCCTAATCTTGGCAAGATGACCCCTTTGCCTTTATGTGTAACACAATCTTTCCTTCTTCGTTTATTCTTTTGATTCTTTTTTATTTTGCCCTTATTTCTATGTCTGTGGTGCTTTCTCACCAATCTTATTCTTCTTTTGGGCTTCCTGGTTTTCTTTTTCATTCCCAGGCCTTTTCTTCTTTTCCCTCAACTTTGGTTCTAGGTTGAGCTCTTGTTCTAGAGTTGGAGCCTTTTCCAAGACGTCCCTGTATCTCTTTAGACCCAAAATCCTTACTATCTTTTAGATTTCCATATTGAGACCATGTGCAAAACAATTTGCCTTCATTCTCTCCTCCCTAATTAGTTCTAGCAAGAATTTGTTCAGTTCAGTGAACTTTCTCTCATATTCGGCTATAGTTAGGTCCCTCTGATTTAGCCGGACAAATTCTTCCTGCAGCTTACTCAATGTCACTTCTAGAAACAACTTTTCATAAAAGATTTCTATGAACTTCTTCCAACCCATCACTTCAACATTTGTTTTAGGATCCATCTTCATCATTCGCCACCAACTTTTGGTTGGTCCCTTGAAGTAATGCATGACCAACATTACTCTACGTGATCCTATCACCTTTAGTACATGTAAATGTTCATATATATCCTAATACCAGTGATCGGCAAAGATGCAGTCAGTGGTACCATCAAATCAATGAGGGTGAGCTTCTATAACCCCATTAGCATCTTTTTCTACTTTTCACCTCCAGGTTCTCCTCAGCCCTCTGATGATCCAAAACCTTGAGTTCAGGCACAAGCTACCGTGTGAGAATTGGTTCAGGTACCGATGGTTGTGGTGTAGCCTAAGGTATCATTTGACATAGTACCTTTATGATCTAATCTAATACTCTTCGAGTGACTTCATTCATCATGTTTTCCATTTGTGCTTCCATCCCAACAAGAGCATATTGCTCTCGCTGTTTAGTTTCATCAGACGTTGCAGCTTTGGTAGTGTATCTCTTTGATCTGACCATTATCTACAAGTCAAAAGCCATTTTACTATCTAATAAGGTATCACAACGAAAGATTTAAGAGAATCATAATGTGGGGCACACAACCCATCTTCCCCTATCTTCAAATACAACATGTTTTTTCCAACTTGAGAAAATAGTTGTCTCATCCATATTCGTTCATCGAGCTCGTGTTCCCAATCCTTTTATTTGGTTCTTACTATCATGACTCTAGATTTATGTCTTTAGGTTCTTGATTTGTTAAGTGGCTTATTAGTTTACACTTCTAAGTTCTTTTTGTCCTTGGGTAGAAGATTTGGTTTCATATGACATACATATAAGTAAGTAAGGCATGCTTTCAAACAATCATATAATCATACAATCATACAAGTTCACGCTAGCATAACGAATTTTTCAAGCTTCCATCTAAGCTTCAAAGTTCAAGCATCTCAGACCACTCTACCCCTTCCGCTTAGACTTTCATTTATTCCCTATCCAAACAATTTCGCAAATGTCTCGATAACTAAGGTTTTTCGAGCCCACTATACCTATGTAACACCCCAACCCCCGTATTCCTTGAGTTTTGGACAACCACCATTATTTGACGGTGGACTTAACCAATTGGCGGGTCGGGCCGGTGTTACATTACAAGGGACACACACTTGACTTTCTATTTTTCAATACCAGTTGCCTTAGAGTAAATTCAATAGTACAAATTCACATATAATAAAATCGAGGCAATTAAAGGTAAAGAAAAATTCAACTTCTTTATTAATAAAAGAAGAAAGTACATTGCTTTCTAATTCAAGAATAAACCATTACATTGTTTATCAAAAGAGATTCATAAACTCAAAATTAAAATCAATTTTCAGCGAAAGTCTTATTTCAAAATTGGGCAACATGCCCTTATATTAAAAAAAAAACTTTAAGAAAATAGAAACTTGCTAAAAAGCTATCCAAAATCCCATGATCTTCATGATTTCAAATTCCTGAAAAATAAAAGGAAGGGGTGAGCACAAAGCTCGGTGGATCTTAATTAAATAACCATTTTTCAAACTCAACTCAATAACACATCCATAATTCAAATACTTGCATACATTAGGCGTTTCAAATAACCAATTGTTTAAAGTTGTAATTTAGACCAAAAGAGTTTCTCAACCCTTGATGTTCTTCACTAAGTGCCTCCTTAGAGTGAAAT
>JAJIYU010004568.1:0-24020 GCA_030144865.1 Tinospora cordifolia
GCAGAAAATATTCAAAAACGATTTCCAACCATACTCTGAATCCTTCCATATGTTTATTGTGCAAGAAAAGCTTGGAGACAATCCAACACATGTTCGTGGAGTGTAAGGTGGATGCAGTGGATTCAACAAAACAACAACATTGCCCCTCCTTCTGTAGATTCTTTGTTTCAGGTTCCGGCCAGTGTCTCCACAGCTAAGATTCAACAATATTGAAAGGTTATTTTGTTAGCAGTCTGGTATATTTTATGAGAAGAAAGGAATGCCAAAATTTGTTTGGAAAGAAAGAAATCGAAATGGATATTATGTTAGTGATCCATTGTTTTGTTCGCTACTTGGATCTTAATTACCAAATTAGGGAAGGGTTACAATTTTGGGGATTGGATTGGATGTGTACAATTTTGGGGTTACAATGTCGGATGTTATCTCATCCGACATTTTTATGTACTACTTTTTACATTAATTTATTTCAAAAAAAAAAGTTGGGTTTGTTTTTGTGACTTAAACCAAACCACTTATCTCTATTACGCTTGCAAGCTTGTAGTTGCAGTTTGCATATCATGGAAAGTTTGCCAAATTGACGAAATAAGGGAAATCTTTGCTTTCCAAATCTAAAAAACTAATATGTTTGGATTTCAATTTTTATTTTTTATTTTTATTTTTTGTAGAATGACTGTTGACCTTGCTGATGTGTGGCTTTGGGAATTTAAATTCAAATAAGTTTTAGTAGTACAAGTAAAAGTTGTTGATGCAGCAATTGGAATGTCTAGAATATATTGTTGCCTAGTATTCTAGGTGGCTTTGAGGGAATGTGTATTTGGCAATATATAGTTTGTTTTAGTGGTCTAGGCTCTAAAGATAAACAATTGTTTTGCTAAGTTTAGTTGCGTTATTTGATTCGTGTGGAACGTGAAATTTAATTCATGAAGTTGGGAAAAGGTTTTGCTTAGTTTAGTTGCATTATGAATTGAAGTCAGGGAATTCATTGCTAACATTATTAAAATTTTTATTTCTATGAATAACATCCATTGGCATATTATAAAATTCCCAAAAAAGCAGTAGTAGGGTTGCTCTTGTTAGTTTTTCATTGTCAATGATGACCAAATTTGGATGAATATGCCAGATTTCGCATGTCGACCCCATATAGTTGGGAAAAGGTGTAGTTGAGTTGTGTATCTTCACTTAATTCTGAACATATTAGTGTACGAAATAAATTCCCTTTATTTGAAATGTTTGACATAATAGGATATTTTGAATTAGAAGATGTATAGATTTTTTTCAATGCCTTCATGAGATGTACTTCAAACTTGATTTGAGAGGCAAACCCAACCATTGGCGCTCCTATCCATGGAGGGTCTAGGATTTTAGGGAAGGGATGATGTACATGAGGTTACCTAAAAATTAGAGAGGTAGTTCACAGGTTCTAATCTATGACCTCCAGGTCATAATGGAGTCATTTTAACCATAATGTTAAGGATTGTCCTTCAATTTTGATGCAAGAAGGATATAAAAAAAATGTATGGAAAATGAATCTGGTTGTGATATTTTGCATTGACTCATTGAGCAATATGGACATATCAGGACAAAACATGGAGTTTTAAGATTAAAGTCATGCATTATGCATAATTGTAGATTTTTACCTTTTTTTTAATATGATGAGACATGGGTAATTTAGGCATTCCTCGTATTTCTCTGAGGTTGTTATCTTGTGTTACTGGTACATTTAGACTCTAGATGGCAGTGATTCATGATTTTTCTTGCAGGTACAATATGAGCATATTCTAGATGCATTCACAAACTCTTTAAATTCGTAAATGTTCGTCCTTGTGGTTACTTCATCATGTGTATCATCATGGTTTTTCTATCTTGAAGCATTTGGTTTAGTTACCATTAAGACCTTCATATTTATTGCAATATATATATATATATATTACATTTTTTTTTTTTACAGATGTTTGTCGGTGTAGCAGCCGCACGTGTGAAGGATCTTTTCGCCAGTGCTAGGTCCTTTGCACCATCAATTATATTTATTGATGAGATAGATGCAATTGGTAGCAAACGTGGGGGGCCTGATCTTGGAGGGGTAAGTTGATTGGCTATTTTCTTAGTATTTTATGTCTGAATTGGATAAAATTTATGTGTATATAGACAAATGCACATGCGATATTGAGCAAGAATGCCTAGCTACTTATAGGCCACCAATCATATCAGTAATAAACTGTCATTAACATGATTGTACACTAAGATTCCTACATTCTGTAAGTGTAAATATCAAATTTCAGAAATTGAACGATCAATAATAATGCACTCAGCAATGAACGGTTTGAACCTTTGCAACTTTCAATAGGTTGAGGGCAAATGACATTTAGTCAAGAGTTCATGCTTAAAGCAATGTCTGATAAATGCTTATACCTGTCATTAGAAGTTACAGATCAATTTTCTTTATGATTTTGATTTTATTTTTTAGTGGGGAGGGCCTGGTGAAGAAATCATATTTGGTTAGGATCTTCATAAGAAACTTGTAAAGCATGAGGTGATTGCATGCTTATTGCTGACAATTTTTGTCCAACAGGAAGGTTGGAACTTAGATTTATTCCAAATGGAGAATGGTGATAAAATTTTGGGCAAAAATGCTTCAACAAACATAGTCTAATGAATTGCTAAAAGCAAGGTATTGTGTACATGATGCAGAATCACTAACCACCACGAGACTTTGGGAGGCTTTTTTCTGACAAGCAAGCTGATGTTACATGCTGTAACGAAAATGAATTTGACACAACTTGTGGGCTTACCTTTATACCATGTTGCTCTTGTACTGAATAGAGTTCAGAGCTAGCCCTGGGGTGATATGATATTAAATTACTGGATCAGATCCAGCTCAAGATTATATGGAATAAAAATGCAAACCATATCAGTGTTGTTGAGGCAGAAAGCTGCAGCTAGGCAATAAGCCTCTATAAGGCAAGGAGGGGCATAGACAAGGCCTAAGAAGGTTTAAGGCGGACTATAAAGCAATTATTTAAAAGTTTCTGAAAAATTATTTATTTATTCAAAGGTCCCTCACTCCATATGTATATGTGTGTGTGTGGATTTATAAAGTATATAATAAATTAAAATAAATAACATATTATTTACTTTTTGGTAAATTAGGGTGTAAAGTAAAATATGTTTTCTGTGCCCTCCTAAATAGAAAATAACAAACACCCTCTTATAGTGCCTAAGTCACTGCAGGGAGGGAGGGTGGGGGTTGACAACGCTGAACCCCATCTATTTGCTTCAGCTGGAATTGAGCAGTTAGCCACCAACCTACCAAACTTTTGTATCCCAATTTCTGGGATACCTTGAAAAATAAATTAAAATTGTCACATGTTAAAACTTCAAAGGTATGCCAAGCTATTGAACATGGAACCTTTTTTAGTAGCCTCTACTGAAGTTGACCACCTGAATTGAAAATTGACATGGAGATATGCTAAATTAGATGATGCATATTTTAAAAATTCAACAATATTGTGTACCACCAGCACCATGTTTGTCTAGCGCCTTCTATATTTTGTTTCAGGCACTTTGAAATGAAATTTGAGCTTGAGACTGGTTAGCTGACCATAAAACTAGTTTGCTCAGGTTTTGTTGTGGAAAAGTCTGTCCATGGGTTTGCTGAGTCATGTTGGCTCCTTTAATAGTCCTACTTTATAGGATGCTGAAATGAAGTTATACCATTTCATTGATCGGTGAAATTATTATATGATGCCCTAGAAATTCCAATTTGTAAGTAGCATACAACTCACTGATGTCAGGGCGGTGCAGAAAGGGAGCAAGGCCTTCTTCAGATCCTCACAGAGATGGATGGATTTAAAGTTTCAACCTCACAAGTATGATAGAACTTTTTTGTACCTAGTTTTTCTTGAGAAAGCTGGTTGTCTGTTTCTAATCTTGGGCTTGTCAGGTGTTAGTTATAGGTGCAACAAATAGGCTTGATATACTTGATCCTGCTCTTTTGAGAAAAGGCCGTTTTGATAAAATCATTAGAGTTGGTCTGCCATCTAAAGATGGACGATTAGCTATATTACGGGTATGTTTAACTAAGCTATTGAATTCTTCTCTTTGCTTTTTATTTGTATTTTCTTCTATGCTTATTCTTGATTGACTGTATAATGTCTTTCACATAGAACAGGTACATGCTAGGAACAAGTTTTTCCGATCAGAGAAAGAAAAGGAGGCTCTACTTCAGGAAGTTGCAGAGCTAACAGTAGATTTCACTGGAGCTGAACTGCAGAACATACTGTATGCATGCAATCCCTAATTTTAAGTTCTTTTCGAAGTCAATTCAAGTATGAATGTTTTCGCAATTTTAAACCTTTTGACAGAAATGAAGCTGGAATCCTGACTGCTCGAAAAGATTTGGACTACATTGGACGAGAGGAGCTGCTGGAGGCCTTAAAGAGGGTGAGCACGTGTGTGTTTGTACGTATATTTGTTTCATCCATCTTCTTAACAAATTCTGACATAGCTGCTTGTGCTACCCCATCCCTTTTTTGGTGGTTCTTTTGCTTTGGCAATTTCTTCTTTTGCAGCAAAAGGGCACATTTGAGACAGGTCAAGAAGATAGCAGTGAAATTCCAGAGGAATTAAAATTGAGGTTGGCATACCGAGAAGCTGCTGTTGCTGTTCTTGCATGCTACTATCCAGATCCTTATCGCCCATTTACTGAGGTTATTAGCTTTGCAAGGGCTTTAAGTGTTGTTATAGACACCTACAATTGAGTTCTAACTAGATGTGATTATTCTTGAGCAGACAAATATTAATTCCATTCAAAGTGAGCCAAACATGCAATATGCTGAAGTTTCAGGAAGAGTATTTGCAAAAAAGTCAGACTATGTGAACTCTATAGTATGTGCATGTGCACGTGAGTTACGAATTTCTGTTCTAGGATTCTATACAATGTTCCTTGTTTTATCACTATATTTCTAAATCTTTGTTTCTAATGCAATGTGATTTATCCCAATTGTTATTTATGATTAGTTATTTCTACTTCTTTGTTTCTAAAGGAAAGAATTTTGTATGCAATGTATTTGGGATACGAATGCAAATGCATGTTTGGGCATTTCTATTAGATCCTTTTGAAGTTCACTAGCTTCTCTATCAATTAAATTACGCTAGGAAAGCATCACATTTTTCCTTAGTTTTTTTGGGCAATCCCATCTGTTTCTCTATATTTATATTTCTTTTGAAAGGAAACATAGATGATATATTTATATATAAGAGATGAAGTGGAAAGTACATAGATAGGGATGAGTTATCTCAATAACTACAAGATGACAAAACAAGATCCTACAACCCACAAAAAGTGATCTTCTAAACTAATAGGAGGGCAACAATAGAGGCATCAAGAGGGAGGATGACGGGATCAAGATGCAAAGAAGTTCCTTATTATTCGGACTTCAGATGAAACACCATGGAGGGTCGTAGAAAAATCATTCCGTCAGCTCTTGAAAAGGGATATTCATTTTCGGCGACCGGATGTGGCCCAAAGTTTGATATTCTGTTATAAGGAAAGCGAAGCACAAATGCTTCGAACCCAAAAGTATCAAACCTTGCTCGGGGGATTTTATTTCAAGGAATGGAGAGAAGACTTGTCTTACAATGGGGTTGAAGTAGCATGCAGAAAGAGTTGGATGAGAATTGAAGGAATAAGGCAACAGGATTAGAACATTCAGACATTCAGCAAAATAGGGGAGGCATGCGGTGGGTTACTGGATATAGCACCCATCACAATCTCAGATTCTTCAATGGAGATGACGTTCATGAGATTGAAAGGACATGATTCTGGTCTCCTTCCAAAGGAATTTGACATCTATGATGATAGTGGAGTCCAAGAGCTTTGCTTGTGGAAATCGAAAGATATGGGGGCTGGAAGTGAAAGAGCTTCGACAGTAGCTCCTGGAAACATTCGCTAGAAGTCACCCAGAGGGAATAACAAAAGTCGGAGAGTGGAGGATTGGCGACTGAAGGAGCTCGAAAATCGAAATTCTGAGTAGTGATGATGAAGACGCACGACTTGAGGAAGAAGAGGTCAGAGCGCTAGTGAGCAAAGGTTCGTTAGGCGGTGGGGTAGGTGAGGCAAATGTTAAGGGCAATGACGGATGGCCACCTGTTCCTGACAACAGAACGAACCATCATGACGGGCCAATTGAATGTTGGAAGGAAAGCAGAATTGAGACGAAGTGGGCAAGGGTTGATCAACATAATGACTTGAGCCAGGATGATTGGATCAAGATCCTACACCATCGCAAGCCCAATAAGGAGCATGAAAGAAGTTTAGGGTGGATTGCAACGATGGATGGGTCCATTGCAATGTTACAAGAAATGAGTTCGGAGAGAAGGAGGTCCACTCAAGGACCGCGCCAAAATAATGATTAGCACATGGACCGGGCCAACTCAAGGACCGGGTCAAAATAATGAGCAGCATATGGACTGGGCCGACTCATAGATCGGGCCCACTCAAGGATCGAGCCTAAATAATGAGCAACACATGGATCGAGTAGATCTTAAAGTTTATAAAAGAAAGGGCAAGGCCGTTGAATGAAATAGGGTTGGGATCCTGGGTCGCTTGGAGGCCCAGGCAGACACTATTGAATCGGACTTGGACATTGATTCGAACTACTATGACTACGTAGCCCAGACCGAATCGAAGCGGGTAATCGAAACCCAACTCACAAACGAGGATCCTGAGGAGATGACTATCGAAACAAGGAACAAACCAGACCTACCAGAAGACAAAAAATACAATCAGGAATGTGCTCAACGTTATTTTTATCCTCCCATTTAGTCTTCTAGTGGAGCAGAAAGTTCTAGGTCAAGTGTCGTCCCTCCTGCTCCACGCACTAAGCGAGGTCGCAAGAAATCATGGCGGAAGTCCACACAAAGTCAGCAAAGTAGCTTTTTAGATGGCGAAGAACAAATGATGAAGCATAGTGGGTAAAACGAAATGAAGAATAGTACTTAGGAGATGGAATTTGAGAGAGTTCGAGATTTCCTAATATTGATCAAGTCCCAACTGATCACAGTGCAATAGGTTCGGATGGATGAAAAGGGGTCAGCTTGTTGTTATGAAGATACTGAGTTGGAATATCCATGGTTGCGGGTCTCAGACCAAGAGAAGGCTTGTTAGGAAGACTATGGCAACTGCAAACGTGGATTTGATAGCCGTCTAAGAAACCAAAAAGGCGGTGGTTGACCACGCTCTGATAGCAGACCTAGTGGGGTCTCCATTTCTGCAGTCGGGTCAGCAGGGGGCATCCTTGTATTATGGGACAACAAGAACACTGTAGTGCAAGAGAAGTGGGTAGAGATGTATTCTTTAAAAGTAAAAGTTAAAGGTGATAAAGACACATAATGGTGGTATACTGCTGTCTACGGGTCGTGTGAGAAGGAGGGCCGTGAAGGATGTCTGACTAAATTAGCAGCCATTTTGTCGAACATTCAAGGCCCTTGGTGCATAGGAGGTGACTTCAATATGGTGCGCCACATGGAAGAAAAGAAAAACTGTAGACAAACCTGCAAAATTATGCAAATGTTCGATCAATGGATTCATGAGATGAATTTACAGGAACCAGATATCAACAATCTGCACCTGGAGTAACGGTCGTGATAGGCTTGCCATGTCCAAGTTAGATAGGTTCCTATGTAACAATGAATGGGGAGATAAAATTTTGGCATCAAAAATTCCGATGAGTGGCCAATGCTGCTGAACATGTAGGAAGCAAAATGGGGGCCTACTCCGTTTTGCTTTGAAAATATATAGCTCCAACAACCAAAGTCTAAAGAGATGGTGGACCAAGAATGGGAGGTGGATCAAAGTAGGGGATGGGCGGGATACAAGATAATGGTAAAGCTCCAAAATTTAAAAGGAAAGTTAAGAAATTGGAGCAAGGGGCAAATAGAGGAGGAAGACGTTCGAAGACTTG
The DNA here is from genome assembly GCA_030144865.1 of Tinospora cordifolia. Taxonomy (NCBI): domain Eukaryota; kingdom Viridiplantae; phylum Streptophyta; class Magnoliopsida; order Ranunculales; family Menispermaceae; genus Tinospora; species Tinospora cordifolia. The sequence goes on from JAJIYU010004568.1 coordinate 7,962, forward strand.
AGCTAATGGAGTCCTTACGACAATTAGACAAGAAGGTGGAAACAGAAGATCTCTCGGAGATTCTCGATGAAAGAAGGAAATTGATTGAGGAAATTCATCTTCTAGAATGCAGACATGACAGGAAGAGCAGGTAGTGAGTCAAGATGAAGTGGGCAAAGGAAGGGGATGTAAACTCAAAATATTTTTACAGGATTCTATCTTTGCGAAAATTCAGAAACATGATATCAAAATTGGAAGACAAATCTAGAAATCACTTGGAAGATGACACAGTTATTCAGAACCTTATTATTAATTACTTTGGTGACTTATTTCAGGAGAAATCTAACATGAAGTGGGGGATTCATGAAGTGCAATGAAAAGGCATATCAGAAGCAGATAGTCAATGGTTGGAGAGGGAATTCGAAAAAGATGAGATAAAGTAGGCGGTATCTAGCTGTGATGGAGGAAAGGCTCCTGGTCCGGATGGCTTTACTATGACGTTTCCAACAGGCCTGGGATGTAGTTAAAACAAATATTATAGCATGTTTGCAAGAGTTCCACAAGAACGCCATTATTAATAGTAAGGTGAACGAGACCTGCATCTATCTTCTCCCGAAGAAGCACAATTCAATGACGGTAGAAGACTTTCTGCGTATAAGTCTTACAACAAGCATATACAAGATCATAGCTAAGACATTAGCCAACAAATTAAGAGTAGTTCTTCCTAATACGATCAGTGAATATCAAATGGCTTTTGTTAAAGACCGTTAGATAACAGATGCCATCTTGATTGCCAATGAAGTTGTGGAGGACTGTAGAACTAAAGGCAAAGAAGGGCTATTATTGTGTTCATTAATGGTTGTCCTTAAGGGAAGTTTGATGCACAAAGAGGCTTATGGCAAGAAGATCCACTTTCCCCATTTTTGTACAATAGTAGCAAACTCTCTTACAAGAATTCTGGAGCAAGCAATCGAGGCTGGGAGGCTGGAGGGTATGTTGGTGGGCAAAGAGAGAATACACTTACTCATCTTTTGTTCGTCGATGACTGCCTGATTTTCCTTCAAAATAGGAAGGAGGAAATATACACAGTTATGAAATCTCTCAATGCTTTTTCCTTCTTGGCGGGGTTGGAATTAAACCCGAAGAAAAGTCAACTGCTGAGCGTAAATCCGGAGGAAGAAACAGTGAATAAATTGGCTATGGGACTAAGAATATCACTTGGAAAATGACCGATGCAATATCTTGGTTTACTGTTAGGAGGAAATTCGAACATAATCGAATTTTGGGATCCAATGGTTTAGACTATTAAAAGAAGAATAGTCGGGTGGAAAAAAGAGTTATATCTCACGAGGAGGTAGATTCCTTCTGATTAAATCAACCTTGGAAGCATTGCCAACATATTTTATGTCCATATTTCGAATGTCAAAGAAGGTGTTGCTATGATTGAGAAATGTATGAGAGATTTTCTGGGGCATCATAAAGAGGATCATCGTGGACACAATTTGGTAAAATGGGATCAGGTATGCAAAGACATAACTCGAGGAGGTTTGGGCATTGTGGCGATGGTGAAGAGAAATATGGCCCTCAAGGGTAAATGGTTGTGGCGCACGCAGGAGAAACCAGGGACAATGTGGGCACGAATAGTCAAGAGCACACATGGGGCTAAGGCTCATGGCAAAGAAGCTGAGCTAAAAAGGAGTAGTAGTCACTGGTCTCCATGGAGGATGTTCACTGCATATATGAGAGGTTCAAACAACACATAATATGGAAAGTAGGAAGGGGGGACAAGGTGGACTTTTGGTGGGATTACTGGTGCATACAAGGAGACTAAAAGACCAATTTCTTCTAGTATACAGGCAATGCACCAAACCTGATGTGCCAATATTTGATTTTATAATTTTGGTATGCGGTTTGGGAGGAAAGAAATTAAAGAATCTTTTCTAACAAGACTAAAACAGAAAGGATGGTTTGGTAGCTGTCCAACAATCTTTTTGCTTCTTGGATTTGTTGTACTAAGCTAGGTCTAGGGTATTCCTATGGAGATTGGATAGGAAGAGGAGGCAGTATTTTACAATCTTTTGAAAATTGTATTGAAATGTAAAGCTCGGATAACTCATCTGGCTTCTTGTACTTCCTTATTATTAATATATGTGTTTTCGTTTCAAAAAAAAAAATATTTGATTTTATAACTCGCACCATGGAGGGAGACAAATTGCATTGGGCATGAAATTTGCATCTTCCTAGCAATATAGGAGAAGGATATTTGACTGAATGGAGTGAATTATTGCTACTCATTACAATTTTCAGCTAAGAGCACAAATGAAGATGACAGGACGCTGTGGCGTGGGGAGGACAATAATAGTTTTTCAGTTTGGTCCTTCATGACAAAGATGAATGACGAATTAGTCTCTCATTTGAATGTCCCAAAAGAGTTCATTTGGAAGACAAAAGTCCCTACAAAAGCGCGTGTTGTAGCTTGGCTATTTAGTCTTCAAGAGTTCAACACAACAGATAACCTTCAAAAATGCTTTCCTCAACATTATCTGAATCCTTCAATCTTTATCATGTGCAGGTTCAGTTCGGAAACGATTCAACACCTATTCAGGGAATGTAGAGTGGTGCAGAGAGTGTGGAGTTGGTTGAACCAGAAGCATAGAAGCATAATCCCTCCACTTGTAGAGAATCTGTTTCAAACTCCTGAAGTAGTCTTAACCTCTAAAATTCAGCAATATTGGAGAATCGTTTTGTTTGTTGTTTGGTATTGTATCTGGGAGGAAGGAAATGCTAGACTTTTTTGTATAAAAGTAAATGGCATGCGACTAGTATAAGTGGATGTCGTAATTGTTTGCCTTGTCCATATATCTCGTCTGGACAATTATCAATAAAATATATTATTCAGTTTCTTTTTTTTTTTTTAAAAAAAACTAATAGAAAATGGAGGACCAGTTCCTAACCCATTCCTTCCAAGTTTCTCTGTATTTATATTTTTATTTTATGGTTGCAACTTGCCAGTCCTCTACCCCTCTAAGGCCACTTCTAATCCCTCGAAATGTGGGCAAGCCGCCCCTACAACCCACAAATTCTATTGAGAGTTGTTGTTGTTGTTGTTGTTATAATTATAATAATTATTATTATTGATGAGAAACAGAGGAGTAATGTATTAAGTATAGTAACCATACAGAAATATACAATCTGATAACAATCCCATACTAGATGAAAAGACTATCTACTAGCCCCCCTCAATCAATTGCCCAAGGCAAAGCCTTTAGCTAGCTTGCAAAAACTTACCCATAAAGAAGCCAAGAAAAAGGAGTTCTTCCATGCCTATTCACTCTCCTTATCTTGCTTATAAAAAATACAAGAATTTTATCCCTCGAAATGGACCAAGCAACTGCGAAAGCAACAACATGCCAGTAGTCATGAAGCTGTCTACATAGATTGACTCATTGGGAAAAGCCAACAAACTAGAAATATTGGGCAGAATTTCCCACTTCAGAAAGGCTTCCTCTTTTTTCCAGATCCTTCTAGAGAACTTATACTCCACGAAAAATATGTTGACTAGATTCATTGCTAGCTCTACATATACAATACCAATAAGGAGATTGAGACCAATGTTTATAATGCCTTTGAAGAATATGAACACAATTCAACCTCTCATGAGTAGTAATCCATCCCAAGAATTTGGCTTTTGAAGAAACATGACAATTTAAAGATGCAACAACATCCTTGTAGTTTTCATGAGGTTGATGAATGGAAGATTTGGAAATAAACTTGCTTGAAGAATCTAATGGCCATGATAAAATATCGTGATCATTAGACAAGCGAACCCATCCAAAAATATCAAGAAGGGAGGAAGCTCAAAGAGACTCTCTTACGGTGGGATCCCCTCTTAGGTGAAGACAACAAGAAGTCTATCCCTAGCATTTCCTTCGAAAGAATCCAAAAAGTCAATGAGGTGATTATGTTTAATAGAAAGTCTAAAAATATCCGGGAATAAGTCACAAACTTGGATGTATTGCTCCAAATATCCTCCCAAAACTTGAAGGACCATTCCCTCACTTGGACCAATAATGGGAGAAATGGATGAGTAATTGGAATAATTATACTTGTATGGGCTTCAATAGCTGGCTTTGGAAGAAACAATCACATCTCTTAAATCCTGATACATCCCATGCTTATTATTATTGTCACTATTATTATAATTAATTAATTAATTAATGGCATCTTCTCTCTAAGACATTTGGACTAACCCCTTCAGATGTGTGTTAGGCAACCACAAACTAAAAATTTTATAGAGAGTGGTCCCCTTGGTTGGGGTTCAAAGCCAAGACTTTGGCTTCCAAGGCATTTTTTCCTAGTCAACTCATACTGCTCCAAGTTGGCTATTTACATGCATGTTAATACATTATTCCATATATTTTCTGTCATCACAAAAGATTCATTTTGTGGACTGTGCTTGATGATTTTCTTCAACAGGGTAATGCCATTTATCTTTTTAGGACAGTCTGCATGTGAACCCCTCTTTATTGCATGCCAAACCTATTCCCTAGGATTGGAAATGTTTTAATGCTATATTTCCATGAGTGTGGAAATGCTATTATATGCTCTTAAATTATTTGTCATTGTTTAACTGTAATTAGAGAGACAAACTGCCTCATGGTCATGACTTTAGGCACACTTATCTTTGGAGCTTCAAGATGATTCATTCTCTGGTAAATAATACATTGCCTAATTATATTTGCATCAGTCATGATTCTAGGCATATTAGCTGATTCAACATTTGTTTTTAACTTAAAACTTCTTGGCATCAATCAATTGTTGTCCATCATGATGTTAGATCCTTTTTCTCAAGTTGAGTATATGTATTTAGCTCCAAGTTTCCAAGTCCCTTGAATAAGTTCTAGCACATATTTGTGCTGTGACAGACGAAGATCATTTTCTTTGATCTTTGAGCATTCAAGACACAGAAATTTAAGTTCCCTGAGATTGATGATTTTAGATTCTTCTACTGGGTGCTCCTTTAGTACTTAGCTCTCAGATTGTTCTAGATTGCCATTATGCCATTGTCATGATGATGAGGATCATCATCATTGTGTTGTTTTGTTTTTTATTTACAAACATTGTTAAATTAGATTTACGTTGTATAGTAGAGATGAACACATTATATGCATACATATGTAATGGAAGAAATATCAACTGCATCTTTTTGTTTTGTACTTATATATTGTAGATATGGACGGTATTAAAGTTTAATTTCATCTGTGACGATGGCAAAAATTTGTTTTTTGTGTGTTACATTTCCGATTCTTGGAATATTTTATTCTATTTGGTGTTGAAGATTCCTTTTAGCTATCAATCTAATTTATTCCATTGATGACATGAATTGCATAGCTCGAGTAATCGAGGAAGAGATGTTCGGGATTGACAACTTATGTTGGATATCAGCGAAGGCCACCTCTAAAGCTTCTAGACTTGCAGAATATTTGATTCTCCAAACAGGGATGACGTCATTTGGAAAAGCATATTTCAGAAATCAAAATGATCTTGTACCTAATGTGGGTTAATGGTTTCCCCTTCTGTAATTTCTCATTTGTCTTACTTCTATGTTAGGGAATAAAACTGGAAATACAACTTTTATACTGAATACTAGATTTTATTTTTCCTTGTTTGCAGGTAGATATATTTAGAAAAAACATGAAAAAAAATTGTTATGGTAGCTTATTATTATTTTTATTTTTTTGGTTTTTGTTTTTTAAATAAAATCATAGCTTGCTGCAAAACTGGAAGCACTTAGGGGTGAATATATGCGCTTTGCCGTTGAAAAATGTTCCTCTATCTTGAGGGAATGCCATTCAGCTGTGGAGACAATCACAGGTCATATTCTTTCATCATTTGTCTATTTCAGTTTAGTCTAACTGTTTTCCTGATAAGCATATTCAGTTGCATCTGGGTCGATTCAAAGTAAGAAAGGAAGAGTAAAATTGAACAAAATACAGCAATTAGAGAAATACGATTAACTATAACACAATCATTGTTCTGATTTGCCTGTGCTTTTTTATTGATTTTAGATATATTGCTCGAGAAAGGCGAGATTAAGGCTGATAAAATTTGGAACATATACAAAAAAGCACCTCGAATACCTCAGGTACTTCCATCTTCTCTGATGTTGTTTTGTTTTGTTTTATATTCTCTCTCTTTATCTCTCTCTCTCTCTCTCTCTCTCTCTCTCTCTCTCTCTCGCATTTTGTATTTTGATCTTGTCCTGCATTGCTCTTTGTTGGGAGATTCTGCTGCAAATTTACTCCTTTTTTACATATGGTAAAACAGCGTTCCTCGAATATTAAAAGTAGCTTTAATTCAATTCATATAAAAATATGCAATTTTTCTTTTTGACATGGGCCTATGAACCAAGTGATACCTAAACTCAATCAAATTGAAGGATTTCATCTTCTTGATATAGTCATTTATTTAGTGGGGAATGATCTCTCTCCAAGACAAAAGCATCCTATGTTGGATTGTCTCTTAATTTTTTTCCTTGCTGTTAGCCTTATTCATTAAGAAACTGGTAGTAGTAAGATATTTGAGGAAAAGGACTGTCATGTGGTAGACATGACAACTCAAAAGTTGAATGGTATAAATATCTAGATTGTGATTTGTGCAGCTTCAGATTTTTATTTAGAAGATCTACATTTACCATACATTTGTTGGTCAAGATTGGGTTACATGGTTTTAAACAACTTGTAGGGTCCAAGGATCGAAAATTTGATTTTGACTTGACTTTGTTCACTTGAACGTCCATATTAATTCAGAAAAAGTTTAGTTTGACATGGAAATTTTTTGTAAAAACTTACTAAATTAGAAAAGTTTAGAGAATCTTTGCATATACCCAGTTTTTGAAACTGTAATTCAGAGTAACTTGCAGTGCTAATCTAGCTTTTAAAAAAAAGGATGCCTCTCTCAGACATCTCAGATGGAGAGAAGCCATCACAAAGGTTCCGGGAATTCCTCTCAGCTTAAATACACGAAAAACAACAAAAGAACACAAGTCCAGTACACTTTGCATCTAGAGTTAGACAGGGCAGATGGGGGGCAAAACTAATCGAGGAACTAGGAGCACTGATTATGGAGCTTTTTCTTGACTATTGATGCCAAAAATTGTTGACAAATTTGCGAGGAAACACTTCCAGGATGTACATCGAAATCCCTATACAGAGAACACGAGGAAGGAGATAAGGTGGACCTTGGAAATTGATGTTTTCTTTCGAGAAGAAACAAAATAGAAATTAGTATTTGATAGTTTGAAGTATGTACAATAAAAAGCCTTGGTCACAAGCTGTGCCTAAGCAGTATCATTAATATGAACTAAACATAGAGAATCTATTTAACTGTCTATTGCAGCCCATGTTTTTTATAAGTTCATGCCCAAATTCCATTTAAACAACTATTCAGACAAGGAAAACCTCTAGATAATGTTGAGGTAACTACCCATAAGCTTGATGTAAACTTTATTTCTTCCCGTAATCTATCTCCTCCTTTAGAATCCCTAAGAAAATTCTGTTGTTTCTTTTTTTTTTTTCAGACTGTCCATAGCATAGCATAAAATGCTATTAGCCCCAATCCCTTTTTGTCATCATCCATGAATAATATGTGATTTAGAGTCAAACTTTCCTCTAGTGTTGCTGGAGCTACCAATACACCTTTAGAAAACATGAGCCATTTGTTCCAAATTCTTTTTGTGTACTTACACATGAGAAATAGATGGTCAATTGACTCCTCGTCTTGACAACACAATTCACATCTATTTGTGCAGAGACACATGCTTGAAAATTTGTACTATAGAACCTCCATGACTTGAATTTTCGGTGAGCCAATATCCTCCCAAAGATTTGCAATTTGGATGGAATCTTCGCTGCCCAAATGTGCTTCGGCCAATGGAAGCTCCTGCCCTTCTTTTTTTTTTTGAACAGAAACTATTGTATTGATAATAATAAAGATAATTACAATATGGTGGCAAATGAGATATCTAAACAGAAATTACATACTATAGAGATTGGAGAATATTTTTTCCATTATGAAGCCAATCCCCAAAATTGCATCCCTTCTCTAATTTGGTAGTAGATATCCACGTAGCAAACAAAATATTAGATCTCCCACATCATCCTTTCCAATTTTGTTACTTCCAAGAAGACCCTAGCGTTCGTCTCTTCCCATATGCTATACCATAAAGCTAGCAAAATTGTCTTCCAGTACTGATGAAGCTTGTATGGAGAGACGTTGTCTGGAACTTTGAACATGTTGTCCGTAGGAGGAGGAATCATGCTTTCATGCTTTTGCTCCAATCTGTTCCACATGTGTTGCACCATGCTACACTCTCCGAACGCATTTTGGGTGATTTTCAAGTTGTTCCTGCATAAAAAGCATATTGAGGGGTCGGGAAGCCTCTTTTGGAGATTTTCTACACTATTTAATTTGTTTAGACTGATTAGCCAGGCTAAGATTTTAGCTTTCATGGGAGCTTTGGTCTTCTAAATGAAATCAGCTATAGGGGCCTGCTGATTTCTGTTTCCCACATTTAGTTTCTTCATGAAAGACTTGATTGAGAACCCTTCCCACTGCCCTAATTTTGAGTGAGAAGAAAAGAAAAGACTGATTTGCATGTCAAGTTTTTTGATGGGTTTAAGAGCCAAATGAGTTTGTCCTGTTCATTGGAGAGTGTGACTGCTTATAGTATGCTAATCAAATTCGTTGCTTCTTCAATGTCTCTAGTGGTTAATCATTTGGGTAAGTGGATATTCCAGTTGATGTTGTTTCATGTTTCCTCTGTCTGTTGATTTGTAAACGAAACAATGGGCTGATTGTGAACATGTGAACTATTATAAATGCTAGGAAAGCTTTCAATGAGGCTTGCATCACCCAATCACTTGTCCTCCCAGAATCCGATCCACCTTCCATTTCCAACTTTTAACCTCATATACATGAAGATTTGGGGAATTAGTGATGACAAAAATCGACATGGACTTCTATGTGAATCCTTGCATCTTCTCATCCTTCCCCCTAATGTAAGAGTGCTATGACGGCTTGAAACCACTTTCACTCACAATGAATCTTTTTTTTTTTTTGAAGTATCTCCATATCTATTTACTATATAATGGCACGCTTGTGAACACAATGTTTCTTATCTCCAATCCTCCCATCTCCATGGATCTCCTAACTGTTTCCCAAATGATCAGATTATGCGACACCTTTCATTTCTTACCTTACTGAAAGAATTTCCTCATTTCTCTTTCTAAGTTTGATGCCACCAATGTTGGAGTTTAAAAGACTAAAATGTATTATATCGGGAGAGATGATAATACCTATGTGATCATGGTATAAAAATTAGATGAATTTTCACGAAATTAGCCGAATTAATTAGTAATTTGGACAATCGAAGCGATGTTCCCGGTAAAAATTAGCGAAGCTCACATAAAATTGAAGTTTTGACAATTTTTGCCAAAAAAAATGCATAAAAGCTGTAAAAAAAGGACATTTTTTAATTAAAAAATATGTGGTGCACAAAAAATCGCACAAAAAATCTTCTATATAATCACGAAAATAGTTAAAAAATATCTCACTCTATAAATGGAAGGTGAAATATGTGTAACTGATGAATGGTTATTCAAGAGAAGGAAGATTGAGTTGTAGCCTAAAAGAGACACGATAGGAAGAAGAAATAGAAGAGAAAAATAAGCTGAGAGCCTACGAGGAGATGCATTGGAAGAAAAACAAGAAAAAAAGGTTGTTTATTATAATCGATAGAGAAGATCGAATAGACTTGCGCTTGTAGCGACTAGCGATCTAACGATCAATTGATCAAAGGTTTATGTTTGCCAGACCATTAGGGTTTGACAATAAATTTCTCTTTTTCTTTTTTTTTTTCTTTTTTTATAACAGTTTTAAGTTAACAGAATAACCATCCACACCCACAACTCGAACCCCAAGCTAGGGTCTATCCTCCAAATTATTTAGTTGAGCATTAGAGAGGCAAATGAGTAGAATAGGAATGTCCTCTTTGGCAATCAAAGTAGCATTTGTCTTTGATGTTTTCTCCCAAAAGCCATCTGGGTATTGGCTAGGATAGAGTGAAGGCCCTGCTGAAGGTGGTTGGCAAGTGTACCTTTTTTTTGGTCAAAACCTTATACAAGCTGGTGGCGAGGTTAATGGTGAAAATCAGAAACCTTGATATAATTAACTAACCAACTGTGATCAAACCTTCCAAAGTTATAGTTTTGGAGCAATTGTTGTGAAGTCTTCTCACTATCCCTGCAAAGACTATACCCCGAAGGAGTGAGAACTCAATTAGGAAACCTTCTCTTTAGATTGATCACATAGTTAATATTGTTTAGGCCAACAAGCCACTAACGAGACTCTTCGCCGACAGGAAAGAAAGGAGGGATATTGCTCTATCTAGGATCCACATCCTGGAAACCCGAGTTGAAAGGAAGGCGAGGCAGCAGGCCTGCATCAAGTCGGCAAAGGAAGTGGACGTCAACTCGAAATTCTTCCACAAAGTGCTGTCAATAAGAAGAAATCAAACAGTCATCAAAAGGCTGGAAATCAATGAAGAAAGGGTGGTTGATAATATGCCAGACATTGAAGAAAACATTCTCCAATACTTTTCCCACCTTTATGCCGACACAGCCTCTCCAAAATGGATAGTGGAAGGTCTGGATTGGAACCCAATCTCAGCAGACCAAAGTGCATGGCTTGAAAGGAGTTTCTCTGAAGAGGAAGTAAAGGAGGCCGTGTTTCACTGTGATGGAGAAAAAGCCCCAGGTCTAGACGGGTTCTCCATGTTATTCTTCCAGAAAAATTGGTCCGTGATCCGACAGGATGTCCTGAATGTGCTTTCGGAATTCCACGATTTAGGAATCATTAACAGATGTACCAACGAGACCTACATTCAGCTTATCCCGAAGAACAGAATGTCCAAGAAAATGGAAGACTTCCGGCCTATTAGCCTAGTAACAAGTCTGTACAAGATCATAGCTAGGGTTTTAACGAAGAAATTAAACGAAGTCATCACGGATACAGTTGCTGTATCTCAGTTGGGTTTCGTCAAAGGAAGGCATATATTAGATGCTGTCCTGATTGCAAAAGAAGCCATAGAAGATTACAGAATTAACCATAAGGAAGGAATTGTGGTGAAAATAGACTTCTCCAAGGCCTATGATTCAGTTAGGTGGCATTACCTCCTTCACGTGTTGGAGAGAAAAGGCTTTGGCTCCAAATGGTGCAGATGGATCAAGGGATGTCTCTCTTCTGTTCACTACTCTGTTTTCGTTAATGGAAGACCAAGAGGAAAGATCAAGGCCTCCAGGGGTCTAAGACAAGGAGACCCCCTCTCACCCTTCTTATATATCCTAGTAGCAGGTTCTCTCCAAGGCATCCTTAAAAAGACAGAAGAGCAAGGGCTGAGAGGCTTTGAGTTGGGCAAGGACAATATTAAACTAACAAACCTTCTCTATGCAGACGATGCCTTATTCTTCTTGAATAATGATGGCCACAGCTGGAGACTTCTTAAAGGAGCCCTTCAAAGCTTCTCCCTCATTTCAGGCCTGAAGATTAACCTCCAAAAGAGTCAAGTTGCTGGTATTAACCTCAACGCTGCCGATCTTTCCAGAGCTGAACAAACTCTAAGGATCTCTGCTAGTGACTTTCCTCTCAAATACTTGGGATTGCCTCTCGGAGGGAATAACAAGAGAATTGATTTCTGGAACCCAGTGATTTAGACAGTCAACCAAAGGATTGAAGGCTGGAAAGGAAGCTACTTGTCAAGAGGAGGTAGACTCCTCTTAATTAAATCCGTCCTGGAAGTGCTCCCCTTGTATTTCATGTCAATATTCTTAATGCCTGCTACGGTCAGAATGAAGATAGAGAGGAGCATCAGGAGGTTCTTTTGGAAAAATGATTCCACGGAGAGACCCCAATTCCTAGTGAGATGGAGCAAGGCTTGTAGACAGGTTGACAAAGGTGGTTTAGGGATAGGTTGTATAAAAATAAAAAATCTGGCCCTGTCAACCAAATGGCTCTGGAGATTCTCAGTAGAGAAAAATGCCCTTTGGAGGAGAATTATCTCAAGTATTCACGGGACCTCCCAGAATAATATGGAAGCCGGCCTTAATAACAGAATCTCAGGGAGGTCTCCATGGAAGAATATTGCTTCCATTTACCCGAGATTCCTAAAGTTTATTCAGTGGAGGATAGGCAACGACTCAACTATTCGAGTGTGGGAGGATGTATGGAGAGGGCAGAGGTCTACGAAGGAGGTTTACCCATGACTCTTTCGGTTGACGAGAAGTCCAATGGTTTCCTTTCAGCAGATGAGACATAGCGCTAGGGACAGTGCCGGTACAAACACAGGATGGAACCTTGACTTTAGGAGACCTCTGAAAGATGAAGAAACCGAAGACCTCATTGGCCTAATCCAGATTTTAGATAATATCCAGCTGGGGGATTCAGAGGATTCTTGGAGATGGATTCAGGAAAGCACGGACACCTTCTCGGTCAAATCATGTTACGAGGCTTTCATGGCTCAGACGGACAATTATAATGACACAGAAGCTGATAACAGATTTCTCTTCATCTGGAAATATCCCATCCCTACAAAAATTAAAATCTTAATTTGGCTTATTGTCTTAGGCAAATTAAATTGCGCCTCTGAAATGCAGCTAAAATTGCCTAACCATTACATTTTCCCTTCTTGGTGCTGTTTATGCAGGAATGCTGAAGAGGACGTATGGCACCTTTTTTGGCGATGCGACGTGCTGAAAGAAGTATGGGAAAGATGGAGAACCCTTTTGCCTGTCATGGCCCCCCCGACAGATGCTTCCTTAACGCTCACAGTCCCAGGATCTATCCCCCTAAAGCTCTCTCGATTTTGGAATCTCATTAGATTTGCCACATGGACGGCCGTATGGGAGGCTAGAAATAGTTGTATTTTCAGAGATAATAGAGTCGACTGTAATAGTATAGTTGTATTTGCCATATATTAAGTTTCTTTTCAAAAAAAAAAATAGTATAAACTATAAAGCAGTGTATCTTTTCGCTTGTTGGGTGAGTAACTCTAAGTGGAAGGGTGGGTATTCCATAGGAGATTGGATGAGGGGATGACTCTCAATTTTGCAAAGCTTTTTGTAAGGGATTCTCACCTCAGTTTTGTATGGACATCTCGTCCAACCCCTATTTACCCTTAATATAATATATCTGTTTCTATTTCAAAAAAAAAAAAAAAACAAAAGCCACTAAACAATCTTAACTTTGAGGGGAACATGGGTTGACCATATGAGGGGGTTGGAGGGGGGAAAAGAGAATCAGAACTGGTAGATGACATTACATGGAAAAAAGAGCAAGTGAAGAGAATGCTTGAGGGATCACATGACCATGGGAGCTGATCTTGATTCTGAGAGAAACGAACTATGGCAAGGCACTCAACAAGCAATTTGTAACACCTCGCCTCCCATGCCCGGGCCCATGTCATCCGACGGTATATCTATCTTCAATATTTTTGGGCCGCCTGGGAGGTAAGCCTGTGTTATGTTATCCTTATTCCATTTTCTTTTCCATATCCATGAGATATGCTGTGTACATTAATCTAAATAATTCTTAAAAATCAATGACGCCATGGAATAAAATAAATCCTTTATTATAAAAAAAAATTAAGGATAATAATTCAACCTTTGTTAAAAGGAAGTAAATAAATAAATTTGGGCCTGCATGCCCTACAATGAAATTAAATAAAAATTCTTACATATTAAAAACTCCCATGCAGCCTTGAGAATTGAACTCCTGAAATATTAAAAATAAAGAGTGAGCTATAGAGCCCAGTGAATCATCCCAAATATTTAATTTATTATTTTGACAAAATAAAACTTGCATAACAAGCACTTATAAGGAACTACGTGATTCAACTAATTTATTGTTTATGTTGTCATTAAAGACCTAAAGGATACCCTCCAACATTTTCAATCCCTAGGGAAAGAGCTATTGTATTGAATTCTGACCCACAGAGTTGAGGTAGGATCAACTTTGAACCCTCTATTCCTTACAACCCTTGATTGGAATACTCACGAGAAACATTCGCCCCCGTGCCAGTACATAGTTAAGATCTTTATTTAATCTTGTATTAAGTGTAAGAGTATAACAAACAATTATTTAAACATAATTTAAACATTCCAACGGTATAACATTACACCACAGATCAACATTTAAAATAAAGCAGGAAGGGATGACTTTTGATTTCTGATGTAGAAGATTGTACAAGACGCAACTACAAAGCATACTCTCTCAGTCAGGAACAATATAATAATTGAATTGCATATATTAAAAAGGCATTAAAAAATTAAACTAACTACACAAGCAAACATTATTTGAATCAAAATAATAAATTAAAAGGTGTAAATAATTTTACCTCGAGATCGCTTCTTGAATTCCTTTTAGATCTTTTCGCCAAGATCTATGTAGCACTTCGTTTCTACTACTTTGCAGGCTGTTTAGAACAACTCAAGAAAAAGAAAACAGACTAAAGGTGCCAAGGAGGCAGAGAGAGCAAGAAAAATGTTGTTCAGTTCTTGCTGGGATGAATGAAATGAGTGGGGTAGGGAGGTTTATATAGAGTCTCGGGGGGTTGGTTTCGTAATATTTTGCTTTCCTAATATAGAAAACTTCCATTTTTACTTAATTAAGGCGGTTAAAGGTTTAGGGTTTGAAATTAGGGTTTTTTTTATTTTTATTTTTTCTGTTCTAATCTAAGGTCTAAGGTCCTGATTGTAATTTGCTGTTAATCCACGGTCCATGGTTTTGGTTCATGTCCAATTTTCTTCTAATTTTTGTAGGCCCGTGCGCACGAATTTGCGGCAAATTTGTATCATATGAATTTGCTGGTTTTTGGCCTTTTTCTTTCTTTTATTTTCTTTTTCTCCTCGACTCGCGTGACACCACCAAATTCGGCGAAATCACCGAATTTGCGTTCCACGCGAATTTTTTTTTTCCTCGCTCGTTTGTTTTTTAGCGAATTCGCGCGAATTATATATATATATATTATTGTTATATATATACATATGTCTATCTAAAATAATAATTTTACACATGCATATCATTTCACATAATATATTCTATAATATGTTATAACAATATATTATCTAAACACACATATTATATAATATTATATTTATAACATATATTGTATTCATTTAATATTTAATATTTGCACTACGTATTTAACGCATACTTGTGTACATATTTTCAAAGTTGAATTATTTATTTTGTTCATATAATTTGTACAAATCTTTGGAGTATTACACAACCTTACATCTTCTAGTGCGTGTTGAGGGCATTTCTTTTAAAATGAAGATTCCAATCCTGGAATTCCCTTTGAAGATTGATTAAGGAACTGCAAAAATTGCCAACAAAAGCCTTTTGTGGACATGATAGATTGTATAAGGAGGGGAGAGACTGACAGTAAAGGCATTGGTGGCATCAAACATCTTTCAAAAACCTGATAATGGTACCATTACCAGTTTTCGCCTGGATATGAGGTTTGAACTATTGAGAAATTGAATGGATGAACCTCCAAAATGGCTTATTAAAACTATCCAGTTTATTCTGGTTGTTTTTCAAATCTTTCTAATGCTAGTTTTTCATTACTAGCTTTTTGATAAGCATGCATGAGATCTAAAAATTCACCTTTTGTAAATAATTTATCTTCTAGTTTGATGACTTGATGTAGGGGTGTTCATCAACCCGACCAACCCGACCAACCCGCCCAACCTGCCCAACCCGAACCTTTTGGGTTGGTTTGGGTTGGGTTGCATTAGTTATTTGGGTTGGGTTGGGTTTTAAAATGCTTAACCCGAAGGGTTTGGGTTGAGTTGCGGGTTAAATGCTTAAAAACCCGAACGAAACCGACCCAACCCGATCTTACGTATTCTTTTTTTTAATTATAAATGCTTTTAAAAATAAATGAAATAAGTTTTTAAAATATTTTTATTATATATAAATGATAAACTTATAAGTAACTATTTAAATTGATATGATTATTTA